>LGRX02033466.1:0-68461 GCA_001247695.2 Cymbomonas tetramitiformis
GCGTGCACACTATGCACCTATCTACCGTACACACACCCTCGCGCATCCCTCCCCACCCACGACTCGCAGCGCCGCTGCTCACCCTTTGGCCGCTGATTCGCAACCGCAGATGAAGCAGCATAAGGCACAGCGCCGGGGAGAGCGCTGCACGCGCCACGCGCCTGATTCGGCGCGGAGCGGAGCAGCCTCCCCGCACCCTTTATCCATGGGTCCTATGGTCCTTGCGTGCACACTATGCACCTATCTACGGTACGCGCACCCTCGCGCATCCCTCCCCACCCACGACCTGCAGCGCCGCTGCTCACCCTTTGGCCGCTGATTCGCAACCGCAGGAAGCAGGATATGAAACTTACGACAGACGGACTGGTTTGAGTAGAGGCCACAGGCCCACATGCAACGAGGGAGGAAAGAGAAACACAGGAAACATGATTCTATGAAACTTAGGACGGACGGACTGCTTTGAGCAGAGGCCACAGGCCCACATGCATCAAGTCGAGCAGAGGCCGCATACATGAAGCAGGATAAGGCACAGCGCCGGGGAGAGCGCCGCACGCGCCACGCGCCTGATTCGGCGCGGAGCGGAGCAGCCTCCCCGCACCCTTTGTCCCTGGGTCCTATGTTCCTTGCGTGCACCCTATGCACCTTTCTACAAAGAAATAAACAAAGATATATGCGGGAAAAAAAAAACAATCCCACCCATGACTCGCTGTTCACCCCTTGGCCGCTGATTCGCAACCGCAGATGAACAGTCGCCCGACAGGCTGCTGACCAGGCACCCGCGGAGTGGCGGCTGCGTTCACTAGATGAAGGGCGGGCGGGCGGGATCCCGTACGGGAAGGGAGGGGAAGGAAAAGTTCACGGTCTTACCGGGTTTTCCTCGACCACTCCTCCAGCGACCGGGGGGAGGCCGCCTCCCTGCACGGTTGCAGCTTCGGAGGCCTGCGCACCAGTTCACGAAAGCATGTTTGAATCCACTGCGGAAACCATGGGATATTCCCACAGCAGTGGCATCCCACAGCGTGCATGCCGGAAAACAGGGGAGTCCGCATACCTGAATGAATACGCACAGCCGGTGACTTTTGCTAAGCACGTGATTCCGCACCAGGGCGCAGTCACCGGCTGTGTGTATCCACATATTCGCTGACCACCTATTTACGCAGAAACTTTCAGGAGCCGTCCGCTCTTTCAGTCGAACAGCGGTTAACTAATTAAGCCACGAACCTATCCAACATGCACATCCACAAGAGACAAGCATGGGGCACGTAACCTTTGGAGCGAGTGCGGCCTGGCCTGCATACCTGAATGAATACGCACAGCCGGTGACTTTTCCTAAGCACGTGATTCCGCACCAGGGCGCAGTCACCGGCTGTGTGTATCCACATATTCGCTGACCACCTATTTACGCAGAAACTTTCAGGAGCCGTCCGCTCTTTCAGTCGAACAGCGGTTAACTAATTAAGCCACGAACCTATCCAACATGCACATCCACAAGAGACAAGCATGGGGCACGTAACCTTTGGAGCGAGTGCGGCCTGGCCTGCCTCGCTGCCAACCGTGGCCGTCCTTGCCCGTTTAGGTGCACCTTGTTCAGCAGCGCTCGTTGCTCCTGTCCGGGTACTCTCCATTCTTAAGTAACAGTACTCGCTTTTAAAAGTAAACTACCTGTTCTGCATACATTGCAACAGAACTGCTTTCTGTCACCCACGTGATTCAAGAAAAAAGTAAAACTACTTACCAGCCATTTTCTTTCTCGACCTTCTGCTACTTAAATTAAATAAACAAAAAATAAACTGTTACAGTTTAACTGTTTTTTGAAAACTTCAACTTCAAGAACCTAACTTGGTTTCTTGGCTACGTTACCTCTATCTCTTACCAGCTATGGTGCGCGTGGCCACTAAAATCGGCTACCTTTCGGCTCCCTACTGGTTTAGCCGAGACAGGTATGATACGATCTGTATGTGACGCATCCCACCTATCTACTGAACGATGATGTATACCCCTGCCTGCGTTCATACCTGGCCGCCATTCGCCAGTCGCTCCACTCCTGTCAATTCTACCTTGGCCACAGACCAGAGAATTGCACATCTACCATTCAGGATCCTCGTTTACCACGGTTTACCAGCTCCGTCTCTATATTTATACTACATTGCGAAGTTTTATATCCATTTACCATTAGGCCACGACCATTTACCATTCCAGATCCTCGTTTACCACGCTCCGTTCTGAAATTACCAGGCTTTTACCATGCTTCAACCTATGTTACCGCAAATTACCAATGATTTACCGTCAGTTTTTTTTTTTTTAAATATGTTAACGTTTACCACCTGATTACCACCCCACATAGGGGCTTACCGCCGTTTACCACCAGTTTACCACATTTTAACACCAGTTTACCACATTCTACCACGATTCCTTCTCAGTGTGCATGCTTAATATTGATAACGTAGCATGAAATTGCGACATTGTTTTGGCAAGCGGGCCAAGGTATATTTAGTTCAAGTTCCAACGATGATACGAACCGAAGGGCAGGCGCTCAAAACATCAAGAGGACGTCCAAAAAAATTATGGTGACACCAGTCCTTGTAATAGGACCGGACCCCGATTCCAGTCCTATTACAAGGACTGGTGGGCAGTAGCCATATGTGCATCGTGGTTTTTGAATAGGTTGAATTTGGTTTTATAAAGATTTTGGAGCATTTCGGTATTTATTTTCTTTTAAACTTTTAGATTTATATTGCGTATATGTCTAGTACTGTAGCGCTATATAATCGACTCGTGGGATTCAAATATCAAGACATGCACATTATACGTGCATTGATATGCCTTTGATGATAATAAGAGTGATTCGAACTCGAAGGGATGTATGATGGAAACACCGAAATGCTTCCAGTATAATTATATTGTTGATCAGACAATATAATTATATCGGGCAACAACCTCCCGACGAGATCCAGACGGGACTTGAACCTGCGCGCTCAAGGTGCAAGTCCAACACATAGCGCCCTACGCCTTAGCGCTATGTCATCAGATCTGATATAATTATATTGTCTGATCAACAATATAATTATACTGGAAGCATTTCGGTGTTTCCATCAATGTACTAGATGGAACACTTGATTAGGCGAACTCTTATGTGTATTTGTTAACCTAGATAACCCACATATAATATGTCAAGAAATCGTGCAAATTTGACGGGCCGCGCGGACCTATGGCGGACCTATGACTATTTGGGTGCGGATTGCCCGGACCCATACGGGACCTACGAAATCCAAAAAACGGGGCCTACGGTGATCGATTTCTTGAACACAGCAGCACTGGTCGGTGGTGCCCAGACACCCTCCCTGTGGTGGCAATTCACTGCCACCGGTGTGCCGTGCCGCGATGCTCCCCGTCATGGTGAGCCTTGTGTGCATTTGTGCCGCGGCTACTGCGGCTCCGATCACCGGCCAAGAGTTTGGTGGTGTCTCGTTGGACCGCACCACTGTTGTCCCTGGCCGGGCGGTCGGTGGTGCTGTATCCGACTATGTTGTCCTCGAGGAGTTTGCGTCTACCCCGTGGACACCTTCAATCGACACAACGACTTTGCCGACTACAATTTCTGGATCCGCGGCTCGTGGGTGCGGGTTATTTTTCTCCGCGAATGGTTTATCTGAGCGATATTCTTACATGACTCGTTCGACTTTGCCTCCGTGGGCTTCGGCTTTGTCAACCGCAGCCGCTTCGGTCTTCAACTCATGGGATTTTGTCATTTTCTTCCACGCATGAATTTGACAGTTTGCCATTGGGCCACACCGGGCACATCTGGCTCCGCCGTGCCTCTGTTAGTGGCTAGAGTAGGTTGTATGCAACTCCTGCACCGTGCCATTGTCACACTAGAGTGCAGAGGGAGCCCCAAGATGTACCTGGTCTGTGGGTGGTCAGGATGGTACGTTGGTACCTGATCTGTGAGACTTTGACACTCAGGCCCGGCCCGGCCCGGCCCGCCCGCCAAGCCCCGCCCCGCCAAGCCCCGCTCGGCTGCTGCTGCTGCCCTTGGTGTCTTGCTATTGGAGAACATTATTATAAATTTCCTCCTCATATGTTAATATAAGTAAACCTTGCAGTAGAGTCTACAGTAGACCTCCGATTCAATCTTGTCTGGTCAACTCCGTCAACTGGACATGACAGATACGATTGTGCTGATGTGGCATCTGACATCGCCTCGCGTCGAAAAAAACACTTGTATGTTTTTCAAGAGTACCCCATCGCCATGTACAGCAAAGATCGCAACTACCTCCTGTAAATCCTTCGGTATAGGCGACAAAGTCTACTTTGACAACTTTCTCTTACGCAGCGCATTCTTTAACTACTTACAGCTCACGACACAGCGAAGCTTAGAAGCCTCCAGCGACGTTACCGCTGTACAGCATGTATACGACGCATTCTTTGGGAAAAGGTTTTGCCAGGCAGCCCGGTTTCGACACGGTTTCGCCCAGAGTTCTCTCTTCGCTGAATGGCATGCCAACGACGACGCGTGGAAGTGGTGCTCAAATACCTGTCACAAAGATCTACCCGAAGTTATTGAAAGTGAAGACACAAGTTGAGGCGAGCAGCGCTTCTGCTGAGCGAAGAAAAAAATATGGTCCGGCTTTGCGTTTCGTCTGATTACATGTCCTCGCCTCCCCCCGCGGACCAGAATTGTTGTTCTTCCAATTGCAGTTGCGATATTTTAGATTGAGGAATCATACACACAGGTTTATCATGCTTGAGGCCTGAAGCCGGTTCTCTGTCGCGGCAACGTGCAAACGGAACGAGATACGTCACTCGTTGCTCACCTCAAGGTTGGCCCCTTATGCGATAGCAGCTTCCTTCATATCCACAGCTCAAAATCTTCTATCAACAAAGGAATTAGTTTTGCTCAGTGTGTCCCGTCCACTGCGACCGTTTGCTGTGTCCGATACCTTGCAGTCATGATGGTCGTGATGCCAGAGCTTGCTTTGTGAGGATCTCGACAGAATCTTGATGAAAGAAACCGCAATACGATGGTCCGTTAGTCCTAAGCGGGATTAACATAGGCATGCTCCTGTCCTCATGCATAAGGAGTCTATTTACCTTCTGTTTCTATTCGGCCGGGAACAAAATACAACTTGTCCCGAAAGAGCCGCCGGCCTCCTCCCTGAGTTCAAGCGTCCTTCAAACTACATATGCTGACACGTCGGTTGCTAATTCAACTTCGGGTTTTGGTTTTTCCTGCAGATGACGTTAGCAGCTCGTCGGAAGTTGATTGCATAGGTTGGATGCTTCCTGCAGTACTCCTCGTTCGTTTATCCAAGCGTTCACGTATTTCGTATGTTCACGACACGGTGAAAGCATGCGCATGTTCGTTGAGAAAGTCTTCTGGGACGACGGATATTACTGCTGCTGCTTGCACCGAACCTGCGCTCTCTGGGGAGCGAGCCTCCTCATCTCCCTCATCTCCCTCATCTCCCTCGCCTCCCGCACCTCCCTCATCTCCCTCATCTTCGCCCTTTACACAGGCTGCGCCACTGCCTAGGCTTCTCGTGCGCCAAGTCTAAGTCTATCACTTCATTCCATACGGACAGCAATAAACCCATCTTGGAAAGTTCTTCGGAAGATGTGCGTATCCCGTTACGCAGTGCCGTTTCAGTATAGGTGTGACCAAAGAATACCGCGATAACACTTCCAAGAGGAGCCTGCCACCTTCGAGCCGCAGCTGCTGGCAATCCTTGTGCGCCCTGTGTGTTTTCCAGCCGCAATTGCGCTGAAGCGGAACCTAAACGGCGCTGCAGGTGTGGGTTCCGAGATTGAGTGCGTCCTTCCGGACGACGACGAGCCTTCGAAGGTACCTCCCCCGCCCGGAGCACACCAGGTTCGCATTCATCTGCGCCACGTGCTCTGCTGGGTTTCACCCACCGTGCTCGACCGCAATGCTTCCAGCATCCAGCGAGACTGAGGCGCGCGGGGCCAAGTACAGGTGCAGCCGGAGAGCGCTGCAGAGGCAGACGGAGCTCTACCTTCCATTGGGTTGGCTCTAGCGCTGGTATCGCCTTTCTTCTTCTGGGGGACCTCGATGGTTTCGATGAAGGTAGGAACCTCCGGAATCCGACAGTGGTATCCCTTCGAAGCTTGCTATTCGTTGGTCGGCAACAAGTTGAGACCTGTGACATAGCTGGATCGCCGTGCACAGCATCCTGTGCCGGATCACGCAGTGCCATGGGCAGCATTCCTCGCATTCAAATTTGAAACCCACGATGCAACCCGCGAGGCACTTGGCAGTAGCGCACCCCGGCGCTGTACCATCCAGCCCGAAGTCGAAAGGCTGCGTGGAAAATCCAGAGCCGGTAGCTTGTGGGGGAGAGTCGCTGATGGATGTTGCCATACTTACACTCTATCGGCAGGATATAGGATATAGGAGATAAAATACAGATGCTTCTCTCCGCTCCAGGCCTGTCCTCTTGCTGGCCCTTCCTTCTGCGCAGCGCGTCCCGACTCCAGAGTGGCGGAGTACGGACTGCAGGAGGTGCTGCCAGCGACGGGGCCTCTGTTCGTAGGCTCCATCAGGTTGATACCAGCAGGGTTCGCGCTGGTTGCCTTCGCCTTATCTCAAGGAAGGTAGCCTCCGCCTTGTCTTCTTCACAGCTTTCATTATTTAAATCAGGCAGGCATCGGCCATGCAGGATCTATGCCCTTTTCATTTCGGCCATCACGCTTGTACTGCAGTGCAAGGGCATAGGCACCTGAGAGGGAAGCGCCTGTTAGCAGCCTCCGACTGCGTTGCTTCCTCAAAATCCTGCCAATCCTATTCCTAGCATTACCCTTGGTTTGGAAAGAACGACCGTACTGTTCACTGCAGTTTGAAGCGCATTAGGATTTGTTATCCCCCAGAGGCTCATCCTGCATGTTGCAGCTGGAATTTCTATGGACTGATTTCTGTGACCTACAGGAAACTTCCTTCTGGAGGTATGGCATGGGTGGCTATCTCTGCATTTGCCCTCGTCGACGGGACGTGCTTTCAGGTGCTTGCCACCTCTACAGGGCACACCACAATTATGTCACATGTGCATACTTTAATGAGTGACATGCACTCGGTGTCTCTTGCCTCAGGCGCCTTCAGGTCTCCACACACCCTACCAGACTACTCATTGCAAATGCCTGAGGCACAGCCGTGACTCGCCAAATGCCACCGGCCTCGCTGCCTTCACCAGACGCCTCGACCCCAGCAAGTCCCCGCAGATTGCCTCCGCCAGGGTGGTGCGAGCTGCAGATGCGAGCTAATTACACATGGATGACACCAGCGGCCTAGTGGAAGCGTGCTCTCCGTGTGTCACAAACCGTTGCTCGCTCAGGACATCTGTGTATGTAGCAGCACAAATAGCACAGGAGTTCACTGCGCTCTAGCAGAGGTGTTCACTGCGTTACCGAGATGGATCGTGGGGTTCCTGTGTAGGGTTTCTTGGCAGAGGGTCTCACACGGACAGCGGCAGGGTTGGGCAGCGTCATCATCGACTCGCAGCCTATAACTGTGCGCTCGTTTGTCTCCTGCCTTTCCGATGCCGCAATCTGCAAGCCTGTCAGCCTGTCAGCCGCTCCTTGCAGACTTGATGACGCCTCTGGTCTCGATTTTGGGATCGGACGGAAGCCGCGAGACATGGCAGGCAAGTCCGTTGCCATGTCCGTGATGACATAATTAAGTGTGACGCAGGTGGCCATCCTGGCATTCTTACTGTATGGCGAGAGTCTCGGGCCCTTC
Source organism: Cymbomonas tetramitiformis (assembly GCA_001247695.2). Lineage (NCBI taxonomy): Eukaryota > Viridiplantae > Chlorophyta > Pyramimonadophyceae > Pyramimonadales > Pyramimonadaceae > Cymbomonas > Cymbomonas tetramitiformis. The sequence goes on from LGRX02033466.1 coordinate 7,751, forward strand.
GGACCCATCGGCTTGCTGGTAGCAGTGCTTGGGCTGTGCTTGCTGGTGGGTTTTCCTCTGGCTGCTCAAGGTTTTGTCATCCAGCAGGGTAATACGTGCGCGCTTGTATGATGCGTGAGATGCTACCTTGAAAAACCATTTCGCTGCTAGTAAACAAACCCCTGCACCTTGAAATGAGCACGCCACAAAATGCGCTGGATCCCTCCAAAGTTCGGTTTCCTATGAAGTATGAATTGCATGAACTATGCACCTGTAGTACTGAATGCAAATATTTCATAATGATATTATTCGCTGGAAGAATGACTTTGAGGGCATGCACGCATGACTCCAATATCGGTATCTTTGATGGTGACGTGGTCTGGTTTTCCAACTTCCGCGCACCGACTTGACTCTGGCATCGGGGATGGCCAAAGCAATAGGAGCTGCCACAGGAGGGAGTGGACCGCTTGATGGGGATGGACATCGACGGCTTTCTTGCAGCATTCGGGTTACTTCTATCACACGCGAACTCTCAAACAGGCCTCTACTGTTATGTTGTGAGCTGGAAGGTGGAGCCAATGCAAGCTCTGAGAGGATCTTGCAGCCTGCTGTGGACGGCAAGCAAGGCATGGGGTGTTTTGATGCCGGTGATCTGCTGAGCATGAAGAGCCATGGTGTGTGGGTTGCTTTGGCGCCGTTGATCTGCTGAGCTTGAAGAGCCATGGTGTGTGGGTTGTGTTAGTTCAAATTGGCCATCGATCCGGTGGGTAGGGGTTGACAGCAATCGGGGATGGGTGTGACGAATCAGAGGGGAGGAAGCTTTAAGCCTTTGGGACCGCGGCGAATGGTGGGTGCTCTGGAGCTCATTCGCCTGAATGTGATGACCCCAGGCACTGATGTAAGCGCGGTATGGCGCAAAGGCATGCTGCAAGCTGGATCCCCTCATGCTGAGTCGGCATCACAGTTTACTGGTGCTTTGCGGTTTGGGGTCGGCTAATGCGGATGAGTACGGGCGCAGGTGGATGCTGTTGGCAGCGCAGTCGATGGCAGTGGGCACCGTGATGGTGCGGTGGGTATGCAAGTTTGTGGATCCGGTCATGGCTACAGGCTGGCACATGATCGTAGGCGGGGTTCCTCTTTTGGCGCTGTCCTTGATGCGAGAGCCTTCGGTCTACTCGCATGTATGCCCTCACTTCCCTCCCAGCGCCCCTGCATCGCCCATCGCCGCTGCATCCCTCGGCCCATGCAGGATTCCCGCATCGCCGCTGCACCCCTCGGCCCATGCAGGATACCCTCATCGCCGCTGCACCTCGGCCCATGCAGGATGCCCTCCTCCGCCGCTGCACCCTCGGCCCATCAGGATGCCCTCACTCCGCCGCTGCACCTCGGCCCATGCAGGATGCCCCTCATCGCCGCTGCACCTCGGCCCATGCAGGATGCCCATCGCGCTGCACTCGGCCCATGCAGGATGCCCTCATCGCCGCTGCACCCGGCCCATGCAGGATGCCCTCATCGCCGCTGCACCCCTCGGCCCATGCAGGATGCCCTCCCTCATCGCCCGCTGCACTCGGCCCATGCAGGATGCCCTCATCGCCGCTGCCTCGGCCCATGCAGGATGCTCCCCGCGCTGCCCTCGGCCCATGCAGGATGCCTCATCGCCGCTGCGCCCTCGGCCCATGCAGGATGCCCGCATCGCGCTGCACCTCGGCCCATGCAGGATGCCCTCATCGCAGCTGCACCCTCGGCCCATGCAGGATGCCCTCATCACCGCTGCACCCCTCGGCCCACAGGATGCCTCGCCGCTGCACCTCGCCCATGCAGGATACCCTCATCGCCGCTGCACCTCGGCCCATGCAGGATACCCTCATCGCCGCTGCACCCTCGGCCCATGCAGGATGCCCTCAATACCGCTGCACCCTCGGCCCATGCAGGATGCCCATCGCCGCTGCACCCTCGGCCCATGCAGGATGCCCTCATCGCCGCTGCACCTCGGCCCATGCAGGATGCCCTCATCGCAGCTGCACCCTCAGCCCATGCAGGATGCCCTCATCACCGCTGCACCCCTCGGCCCATGCAGGATGCCCTCATCGCCGCTGCACCCCTCGGCCCATGCAGGATGCCCTCATCGCCGCTGCACCCCTCGGCCCATGCAGGATGCCCTCATCGCCGCTGCACCCCTCGGCTGAAGACTTGAAGTGGGGCATGATTTCAATACGCAATGGGGGCAGGCTGCGCTTCTTCGAGGTGGTGAATTGAGTGAACTGAGTGATGGCATTTTTCCGGGGAATGTGCCTTGCCTTGCAGCTTGGTGATCTTACCTCAGGCGATGTAGGCGCTCTGGTGTACACCTCATTTTTCGGCAGTGCTGTTAGCTACGGTGTGTCAGCACCGGACTCCCTTTGGCACCACATCACTAAGAAGAGTCCTATGCCATGGTGGCAGCTCGTTTGCAAACCCATGCCACACTGCGAGCGCGCGCCATTTGAAACAATCAGGCGCGCCGAGATGGTGCGCGTTCGTAAATTGCAGCGACTTCGTAAAACAAAACACAAGTGTGGGTTTGGTGCCTCGCATGCTGCAGGCACTTGACTGCGGTTGCAGTGCTCATACCATCCTGATGGCGCATGTGCAAGCTGCAGTAGCTCTCCGTATCACCACTCGTGTACAGACCACCACCAGCTGACGCGGAATCCCATGACTGACGGTTTTGGGGTGGGGAAATGCTGAGACGACCTCCAGGAACCTTCTTCTACTTTGCGTCCAAAGGCAATCTAGCCAAGCTGAGCTCACTGACGTTCCTCACGCCGATGTTTGCAGCAGCTTTCGGGTGTGATATCCACTATTTCCTGCGCTACCAATCCTGATTTGCCCTCTGAAGACGGGCGCTTCATATTGCCTCAGCTCCTCGCTCTCCCTTGTTCTTCCCTGTCATAGGTCCCGTATCCTTGAATGGCCATGCTCGGAGGTTGGTGACACCATTTGCTCGTCCTCTTACAGCACAGTATTCCTTCCGCCGCGCAGCATCCCTTTTGAGATCTGTGAGACAGTAGGCAGCGCTCGAGATGATCTGGCTGTGAACTGCTGCAACTAGGGAGCGCACAAGCGTTGAGTTACAATTGAAATTTGAGACAATAACACGTGCAGTCATATTGAGCTATACTGTGTGCCCTAGAATGGGATCGAAATGTTCAGCATATACTGACTGCCCCTGTGAATGAAAAAATCACATGTCAATTGGGTTTGCATGGCAGGTACCTGCTTCTGGGGGAGACTTTGACAAACTTGCAACTTTCAGGTGCTGCAGTGACCTTGGGTGGAATCGCCCTTGCAAACACAGGCAGAGCAGCCGAAGAGGACTCAGCTGATGCATAATGGATAAGTGTGTGGCTTTGGCTTCGAGATTGGTTTCCTTACAGTTATGCCGCGCCATTGAGATTTTATGCCACAGTAGTGCTGCATACATACTAAGACTGCTGTGCAGTACTAAACCAGCACATAGCACTGTGTTTCCATGATGAAATTGCTTAAATGTGCGAGCATCGAATTTCTTACAATGTTCTCAACTTTGTACAAGAAAGCTGTATGTTTCGCTGACCAAAGAAGGCTGCTCTCATCGGTGTTAGCCGTATTGCCTACACCATTTACGTTAGGACAGCTATTGATTAGGCGTCACGAAACTTATTATTGTAATATGGGATGTTGAGAATGTCTTGGATCGGCATGGAATGATATACTTTTTGTGACCAGGGTATTCGGCGATCGTATTGCATTTGGCAGTATATTGCATATATTCTTGCATGTCAACTGCTCAGGATTGTCAGGATCGATGTGAAATAGATGCGTATAACCGATTAATCAATCCTGAATGACAACTTGACCCGAAGATCTCTCATACGATTTTCTGTTATAAACATGCCTGCAGCTGTGCCGCACTTAAAACTTTGGGCAGTTGGACTACTGAATAGTACGTTTGCGCGTAGGTGGCAATTCAGTCTAGGCTGGTGTGGGTTACAATGCCCCATTACATCAAGGAAGACCTACGAAGTTGCAGCAAAGATAAGCCATGCTGGGGATGAAGATATCCCTAAAGCATACAACCTTGTTTGTGAAACACGAAATAGATTGAAGAACGCGCACAGCAATCAGCAAATGAATGGCCGTACTCGAGCAGTGGTTCTCTGCAACTTACTTTGGATGCACGACGTGTGATTGCCTGTGTGCACGTATGCATGATTGTCCTTGCTGCACGACGTGAGGGCATCCCAATCATGAAGAGCGAATGATTTTGCTTCTCTATATTTCTTATGGCATACTCTCGAAAATGGGCGAATAGTCGACCAAGAAATGACGAATGGACATCTCAATATCCCTCCCAGCCTATGCGTAGAGAAAACAAGCTTAGAACATTTTGATGACAAAATGCATTGAGATGTGTGAATACAAATCTACGAAGCATAAAATTGGTATCTGAGTAGACACGCTGAACAGCTGTATTCCTTAAGAAAGAGTGCACGATATATTTTGATTCGTCAGTTGACGCGCAAAAGCCCGCATGCGTTACATTTTTTTAATAACAGGGAATAATGGATTGCACCATATCACGGATGTATTTCTTACATGACACATAACAGGATGTGCCCATGAAATAATGCAACCCAAGAGTTAGCCTCCTTATCAATACTATGTTTGCAATATCTTCGAAACATACAAGAGATGGGAATTTCTTGTGCCTGCAGCATATATCGCATGTATGAGCCAGAAAGACACAAGTTGCACAATGCAGTACCATGGATATTGGGCCTTGGCAGGTGTAGCCACGAATACAGCAAACTGCTGTGAGCTTCCCATCTGAGTGCTCTATACACACCTTTTTGCTTGTGGGAATAGCAATTTGAGGGGATCTATCTTACAGGGAAGTACGAGGCAGGCCATCCTGTTGCAGCTATGCATACACCAGTCGACCTGTCCGAAGTTGAGCTTCCTTGGTTGACTTTATCTCTCCCTGCTCTCGCAGAAGCTTTGCTTGTAGCATTTGTGCAGCTACTACGTGCCCCGTCAGGTAAGCCATCGCCATAGCGCCACCATCAGAGGTCACGCGGCACACAGACATGTCTGCGACATGCAGCCCTTTCGTGCCCATCACGGAGAAATCATGCGGATCCACCACGTCTCCGACACGACACGTCCCTGCGAAGTGCCACACTAGACGGAAGTGCGGACTCACTGCCCCACTGGTGATCGCAGGAACTGTGGTCTGATACTGGATACGCTCTGCATCGCGCATCTCCGGTATCTCTTTGTAGACTTCCATTACCCGTGCTTTGAGCTCCTTCTCGCAGTCGACAAGCTCTTGGAAGAGTTTTGAGGCGTCCAGCGAGGCGGTGCGATCAACGTCGTCAGCGAGCGTAATGGATGCCTCACTTTGCATCTTGATGTATGTCTGGAAACAGAAGGCTGAGTAGCCCCGTGGGCTAAGGTAGCGTGTTGCGTGATGCACTGCAGTGAGCAGGGAGAGCCCACCCGAGGGTACAAGGTCCTGCCAGGCCCCTCTGAGTAGTCTCGTCAGTGCGAGGTACGAGTTGCCGACTGTTGCTTTGTCATAACGGTGGAGCTGCACGGAGGCGCCGTCCTTGAAGATCCTGTTCACGATGAGTAGGCTTTCATCGAAACTGCCCGTGGTGTTGTCTGTGAGTATCATATCATCCAGCAGCATTTTATCCTTCAAATGCTGTCCAACGTGCGGGTTGTCCACGAGCACCGGCACCCCCCGCTCCCGCAGGTGACGTGCCGCACCGATCCCTGAGCGCATTAGCACCGCTGGCGTCTCGAGTGCGCCGCACGCCAGCACGACCGTGTCTGTGTGGAATACCGAGCCGTCAGCAGTCTGCACCCCCTTGACCCGCGGCAGAGCGCTGCCATCGCCTTGGTTTTCCTCGTGAAAGACAACGCGCGCCACCGTCTGGTCCGTGACAATGTGGAGGTTGCGGAAATGCTCCCGCCACAGCGGCTCGATGAGGCCCGCGAAAGCGGAGCGCCGTTCGCCAGCACCATTTAGAGTCGGCGCCCCTAGGAACACCTTATTTCGATTGGTCTCCTGGACGAGGATTTTCGAGTTCGTTATCAGCCCCACATCTCTTGGGAGCGAGGCGGTAAGCAGCTGGTGAAGAAGGTGTGGGGGTTGGCGAGGGCCGAGCAGTGACTCGCACATTTCTTGGAAGCCGCCAACGATGGCCTGGCTGTGTGCGTCATTCTCCATCCCGAGAGCGTTCTTGAGGTCAGAGTAGCTAGGAGTGATCCATGCGTAATTGTTTATGGCAGTGCCGCCCCCTAATGTGCAACCCTGCTTCACACCGTGGCTGTAGTTCGCTATCATGCGGTTGGAGTCCAGGTAGAGCCGCACTAGGTTCCCTTCCGTCAGAACGTCTGTTTTGCAGTAAGGACCGCGCTCCAGCATCAGAATGCGCGCTGTTGGTGCTTCGTGTAGCGTCGAACGGAGCCAAGCCGCAGCACCGGGCCCACTCCCGCAAAGGATGTAGTCGTACCGGGAAGGCGTAGCGGATCCGCTCGTCGTGGCGGGTACTTCACGGTCGAGAGGACGCGTGGAGAACATAGCTTCATAAGAGCAGAATCCACCGAGCGCTGCACCGAAGAGCACGGCGTTTCTGCTCGACGCCATATGATTCCTGGAAAATCCGTATCACTGGTCAACGATCGCACGCAAGTGACTGCAACAGTTCAAACACCATAGGTGAAAGTCGCTACTTTAATCACATCTAGTTGAACGATGCCTAGATAGGTCCGCTGAGAATGTTTCAATCGATGCTCGTACATACCTATTGACTGGTATCGACACTGGAGCACTCACGACCACAAGGGCAGACGTGGCGTCCGTCCGAACACGAAGCGGCTACATAGCAGAACACTACACGGGAAGGTGAATGATCGAGGTGGCGAAGACGTACCTGCACACGTTAAGGAAATAGTATTGGACAGCACAGGACCGCGCTTAAATAAGCGCCGAACCAACGCTGCTGGGAGGGTACACTAGACCAACCGATAGGACAAGATTATCCGAAACATTCTGGCTGAAGAGAGCAGGTTGAAGGCTAGGTATAGCATCCGTAAGGTGATATTATATCGACGCGATTATTAGAAAATGAAACGCGTTGTGCTGAACAAACTCATCACCGTCGGAATCATTTGTGCGGGGGCTGAACCACGAATGAGTGTCGAGCGAAAGTACGGCTCTTAGAGCAGATCGGCAGAGTCTCAGAGAGGCTTGAGCATCATCAAGTCCGCTGCACGCAATCTGCGGAATTTTTGCTTCTTAGCATGGTGTGCTTTTAAGTGATTTACGCACGGCTCGAATATATATATATGTGCATATGCGCTTTGAATTCTCTCACTAAATAAAGGAAGTCAATCCGAATGATTCTGCCAACCTCGTCGTCTGCTTTTGCCATTTCGAAGCTGCTCTTGATCGCAAGCGCCATCCGGATCCAATTCGGTATTATTCGCTCACCTCAAACACACAGATAGGAATTCCTACCGCGCCAGCGCCAGCAGACTTTAGAAAAAGGCGCCTAGCTGGACCCCACAAGATCACATTGACATATAAAAGAAATAACCGTGTCGAGAAAAGTTATTCGGTGTGTGACACGTAACCGGTGATGGCGCTGGCGTGGTTGTTTGCAAGCCTAGAAAACGTGGCGTAGTCGTTTCGCAAAAGATGCATCGACCGGGAATCGAACCCGGGTCTTGTCAATTCAGGTATACGTATCACGTAGATGATCTTCATCAAGTCGAGGTGGTGTAGTTGGTTATCACGCATGTCTCACACACATGAGGTCCCCGGTTCGAACCCGGGCTTCGATATCTCATAGCGGCGATGTCGCTCAAGGGACATCCCGACGATGTCGGGAACCATTTGGCATCGGTGGTCTAGTGGTAGAATAGTACCCTGCCACGGTACAGACCCGGGTTCGATTCCCGGTCGATGCATCTTTTGAAAAAGTCTGATCTCGTTTCATGACGAAGATAGTGAAATTAGAAATTTGTGTAAATAACCGAACAGATAATGCTACACAGGCATGTCTGCCGTCCGATGTCTGTGTCCACGACCTCTACGTCCGTCCTTAATAAAATCCGACGAACGATAGTCATTCCAGCGCGCATAGTCGATACTGGGTAATAAAGAAGGGACAGGGTACAAACGCTCATTCGAAATAATGACGGAGAATGGCCCTCCTGGAAGCAACGGAGCTATAAATCGGGGAACGGTTCAGAAATCGTCCACGATGGCAGATCGCGAATTTCAGTCGTTCGATTTTCCCGATTTTGCCGTTCTGGTTTTTCTTCGCTGAGTAAGCGTTTATTCCTCTCTCGCAAAACTTACGGGCTGAGTCTCACTGCTTGTTTGACCGTGTATATTACATGAAAAACATGGTACTAAGCATGTGTATGCATCAAGTGATGATACCAAGACTGTTAGTACCAAGTAGGTACCAACAATCTGAGGATCAGCTAACGCATTCTTTACATTTTCAGAATCCACTCAAGCGGGCTACTTGCGCCCGGTTGCGGGATATGTGTTTTCACGTAAAAAGGGATTCGCCCAGGGATTCGCCCCTATAACTTTCGCCTCGCTGCCCGTATCAAAAAAATAGGTGCGGTTTTGGAAGGCTGAGGCTCTTGCGCATCGATTGCACTCATCCGATATACCCCACGAGCGGGTGGGGTATAGCGGATGCTCGTTCGGAGGGTTGAGCGAACCAAATCACACGCAATTCTAAGATTTGCTTCAGTTCTTGCAACTTTACAACAACTGGACAACATACACCTACCGATATGCTTCCTTAGACGCATACCAGTAGGCCTGAAAAGACCCCGAGCGGAAAAAATGATTTTTGCGGTCACGAAAAATCATCCAGTGATGCCCAAACCCTGAATTTCCGATCCCGCGGCTCCGTTGCTAAAATTTCCGTCATTTTTTCGAATGACCGTTTGTACGGGCGCTGGGAACTTGTCCAACTTTTCCGATGACACATGATGACACATGATGACTGCATGTCACGGCTGCGTCTATCGCGTGAGACAGTGACCACAATGAACGTCGCCGGCATAGGGCATACGGCAATTTGTCTCCAATAAGACTGTATTTGTAGTGTAACTGACTGACAAGCTGATATAATCGCACACCATATCTGAGGATTGTGAGCTTCTGTGATTGCCTCAAATCGCCTTCTTACCGTTCAGATCAACGAGTTCACCAGTCGTCAAAAGTGCCGCCTTATCTTGCAGTGCATGCCGTTTTCGCGCACCGCGCGGCATGCGCCGGGATACGGCGACATACAATACCCACCAATTAGGACCTTACACGTCGACGTACCGCGGTGTCCGAATTCCCCCGGAGGCCACCGACACGTAGGACTGCGGGGGTCACCGGCTGAGCGGATGATGCCGCGGCCTCTGAAAATCAGTGAAAAACAACATCATGGGAAATTCGGACACCGTAGGTAGTTTTAAAAAGGCATATATAAAGGACTTATGTATGCCTTTGACCCTCCTGCGGTGTCCGGACAGTCGCTTTCCAGCATCCGGTAGGGTAGGATGCCGCCATCGGGTTTGGGTTTGTGGAGAGCGCTGAAATCTCCAGCCATTCGCGTTTCACCCGGTTGAACTTATCTGGAACTTATCGTATGCCTTGCACTATGCTTGCTTAACGGGCGTTAAGCAAGCACGGTACTATGGTTGCGTCAAGGAATGTATACCATTCCTTGAGCACTGGCATTCCGGGGAGTCGCCTAGGTCACGTAGATTGTTCATCCGCTCAAGTGAAATGAACAAACCTGGCACCGCGCCAGCGCCAGCAGACTTTAGAAAAAGGCGCCTAGCTGGACCCCACAAGATCACATTGACATATAAAAGAAATAACCGTGTCGAGAAAAGTTATTCGGTGTGTGACACGTAACCGGTGATGGCGCTGGCGTGGTTGTTTGCAAGCCTAGAAAACGTGGCGTAGTCGTTTCGCAAAAGATGCATCGACCGGGAATCGAACCCGGGTCTTGTCAATTCAGGTATACGTATCACGTAGATGATCTTCATCAAGTCGAGGTGGTGTAGTTGGTTATCACGCATGTCTCACACACATGAGGTCCCCGGTTCGAACCCGGGCTTCGATATCTCATAGCGGCGATGTCGCTCAAGGGACATCCCGACGATGTCGGGAACCATTTGGCATCGGTGGTCTAGTGGTAGAATAGTACCCTGCCACGGTACAGACCCGGGTTCGATTCCCGGTCGATGCATCTTTTGAAAAAGTCTGATCTCGTTTCATGACGAAGATAGTGAAATTAGAAATTTGTGTAAATAACCGAACAGATAATGCTACACAGGCATGTCTGCCGTCCGATGTCTGTGTCCACGACCTCTACGTCCGTCCTTAATAAAATCCGACGAACGATAGTCATTCCAGCGCGCATAGTCGATACTGGGTAATAAAGAAGGGACAGGGTACAAACGCTCATTCGAAATAATGACGGAGAATGGCCCTCCTGGAAGCAACGGAGCTATAAATCGGGGAACGGTTCAGAAATCGTCCACGATGGCAGATCGCGAATTTCAGTCGTTCGATTTTCCCGATTTTGCCGTTCTGGTTTTTCTTCGCTGAGTAAGCGTTTATTCCTCTCTCGCAAAACTTACGGGCTGAGTCTCACTGCTTGTTTGACCGTGTATATTACATGAAAAACATGGTACTAAGCATGTGTATGCATCAAGTGATGACACCAAGACTGTTAGTACCAAGTAGGTACCAACAATCCGAGGATCAGCTAACGCATTCTTTACATTTTCAGAATCCACTCAAGCGGGCTACTTGCGCCCGGTTGCGGGATATGTGTTTTCACGTAAAAAGGGATTCGCCCAGGGATTCGCCCCTATAACTTTCGCCTCGCTGCCCGTATTAAAAAAATAGGTACGGTTTTGGAATGCTGAGGCTCTTGCGCTTCGATTGCACTCATCCGATATATAAGCACATTTTTTTTTGTCGCGAGGTGTATTTTTTTCTGTCGTGTCGCAAACAGATCCGATTATACTCAACATTATACACCGACGGTGCGCAGCTTTTTCAAAAAAAGGCTGCAAGGTCCTGCGTTTCCCTTATAGGAGCGAAACAGGTTTTCTTGGAAAAAGTGACATCGACATACACGATACCACCTTGGGGCCCTTTTTTACGGAAACAGTGTGATTTCCCCGACAGATCGGGAGTAGCCGCCCATATATAATTATGTTGCAGTCCACACCGGTCACCTTAAGATGGCAAGCAGGAGAGTTATACAAATCGATCGAGCATTGCCGCCAATCAGAGACGCATAGAATATTCCTGGGCGTAGTATCGAATTATGGATATTCATGCAGAAGTTATCTGCGCGACAGATTTCAGATGGCGTATAAAAGATATTTCCGACCGATCGCGCATAATCGCCAATCAGAGAAGCCATGAGATTAGATAAACTCCATGAATATGGGTCACACGCGAAATACCATAAGCCGACTGTGCACGTAGAAGGAGCACGTGTTTTTTGTATAATTAAAGAAGGAGCACGTGCTACAGATTTCAGGGTGGCTTACATGATATGTTTTCGACCGATCGCGCGTAACCGCCAATAAGAAGTGCGAGCACCTGAGATAGGCACCATGAATATGGGACGACAAGGAAAAGGGATCGCACGACAAAAACGAGATGGTTTGCAGACGCTGGCTAAGCCAATCAGCGACGCGATCAGTTTCGATTTATATATTGGTAAATTAAAAAACTGCACCACAAAAAGCCCTTAAGTGTGGCGTCCTCGCGACAAATGCGATGCGACTGGATTCAGACTTTCGCAACATGCTGACATGGCATGGTTTTGCGACACGGTGTACTTTCTTTTGTCGCACGAAGATTACAGTGTCACAGTTGAATGCCACACCCGCTAGACATGTCGGTGTGACCTCCATCCATCGTCCGGTCGACATCAACATGGCAACGCATGTCATGTCATGGCGAAATCGGCTCACCGGTGAGACCCACGCGGGCCGCGGCTGCGGCTGGCTGATTTCACATATCCGATATTATCTCGATTTTGACACATAAGTTCACTCTTGACGCTTTGGTTATGCGGCGCAACTCACAATGTTTTCTGCTGTGTCCTGCTTTGTCCTGCTGCATGTATTTTTTCCTTGCATACTAACTAATTTCCGGTTAGATCGTAACATCCTTGCTGAGTTGCTTTTCGTTGTTTTACAGGTCGCGTTCGTTGTTGCTTTACGTGTGACGCCGCCAGCAGCATTCGGTTGCTGGCGGCACTTAAATTTCTTCGTAGACGGCATTCGTTCTTGTAGGCCGGCTGACGGGCCGTGCCTAAGCCCGACGGTTTTCATGTTGTCACAAGCTTTCACTAACTGATATTTTGCAAGAATTTACTATTGGTTTTCGAGCGCCTGTTTTGTATTCGTTCGTTCTGTTCGTTTCCCCTGTTGTGTGCGTTTTTTCCGAGGGCGATATCTGCACAGATTGTGCAGCGTGGTTTCGAGTCCCACCGCTCTCACCGACTTTGCGCTCTGTAATTTTGCAGGATATTCCTGTTTCGCCGCAATGCCGAATGCCTGCTCGCCTTCCTGCCTGCTTGTTTCGCGTGTGTGCTGTTACCCATGGCCGTGTGCAACTGGTTATGTTATTTCATCTTATTTCTGACTTGTCTGCGTTTACTGCGTGCAGGTTTTTCTAATCTTTTATGATCATCGGCGAGACGCATGTTGCCGTGTGGAATTTGTGAAGAGTGTATTTTGAGCTATTTTGCTTATTGTTCTCGAATGTTTGTTTGCTTGACTGTTTTTATGATTTTTGCAATATTTTTTCACTTCGTTCTGACGTTTTAGCGTTCGCTGTGTGCAGGTATTTCAGTTTAACTTTCATCGCTGGCGAATTGCATGTTGCCGTGCCCATCATCCTGCCTAGCTTTTGGATATCAGAAGTCACTCCTTGATAGGATTTGTTTTGTTCATAGCTGTGACTTCATATTCGAAATAGTATGCACTGCGCTTTTATTGTAAATGTATATGCATAGTAATGTAATGAAAATAGAGTAGAAAATAGAATCATGCTGTGCTAACGTGAGCGCATTCTCCTGCCGATTGTTAGTTAGTTTGAATATGCCAGCGTGTCAAAATTGTTTCTTCCGTAAACTGCAATATTATGTTTACAGCCACACTCTTTTGTACAACTTTCCGTAAATATTCTGTCCGTAAATATCGGTCTTCTTTGTGTCGCTGCGACAATAATGAGTCCCCTACTCCCTGTTTGTCGTCGCACTGCGACAATAATGAGTACCCTACTCCCTTTTGTCGTCCCTGAATATAATTGCTGTGTCGCATGGTGCGACAAAAATAATAGATCATGCGACAAAAATGAAGTGCTACCCGAAGCATATGTATGTATATATCACATTTAATACTAGGCCACAAGAGGCAAATATCACTATCCCGCAGAATGGTTTTGAAAGGTTCGGATCTAACTTTTCGAAAGCAGGAGCTCGCTAAATACTCAAGCGAGCATAGTGGAAGTCCGTGAATGCCATTGTCGTTTCGGATGCCCTGTGACCATTGGTTCCCAGTGACAGCGGCGTTTGGTGTCAACGCGCGCTTGCGTTTGCCCTGTCATGCATCGCCGAGACGTCATGTGTGGTCGTGTCGTGATGTCACTTCGCGTGATGTCGTGCTTGACGCTCTGCGGTGCTCGCGGATCGGCACGGGCTGGTCGCGGCGACGTCGATGTAGCGCTTGGCGAGGCGTCGTGCATGATTTATACTGGGAGGGAGATCTGAGCTGGAGGGTGAACGTGATATGCTCCGGGCGCTCGAGCGGACAATGAACTGGGGTAGGACCGTGACTGAGGGGGGAATGACAATTACTGAAAAATGGGGTCATGGTTGGGGCGTTTGCTGTCGGCTGAGACGGGCGCGATGGGGGCAAATGCGGTGGGGTCTGACATGGGCTGCGGTAGCGTGACTAAATATGGGGGGCCTGACAGGCCCTTCAGGGGTGCTCGAGGGACCCCTTCTAAGCGTGTTTGATGTTGTGACACGGACTGGCATTTCGTGACTTCTAGACCGGGGACCTTGGCACAGATGTTTCGAAGATGTTCGGACTTCAAGATTGAGGGGTTCAGCAGGAGGTTCATGGAGAGTACAATATTAGGTACCCTGTAGTAGTATCTAGTATTAGTGACTCCTCGTAGCACTCACCTTTAGCATCGTAGTGTCGCGGTCGCGGTGTCACGCGTTATGACGATGACACTGCGACCTGCGCCTGACTCTCAGACAATCTTTCCTTCGTAATAACTTGGCGGCGCAAGCCGCCAGCCCTTACTCTGGTAATATTATCCGCAGCCATTGTCCTTCAGCTGCTGCCTTATGGCAGCTGTCGTACCATCTCTTACCCCACCCTCATATAGCTAGTATATTTCGGGTTTCTCATGAGGTTATGGGCCTCGCTTACGCTTCCCCTGTATTTTTCGGATTCTGATTCGCGAAATCTTGAGAGCTTCCCCTTTTTCTAGCTTCATCTTACAGCCGGCATGGCTCCACGCGTCCTCTTGCCCTTTTCGGCCGCTGCAACCTCCTACAACGACTTATGGGGAGTGGTGACCCCAGTAGTCACAGTTATTTCGGGATTTGGTGTCCCCGGAATTTCTTAGCCTTAAGTGGGAGTTGTGACCCCACTTTTGGCACTCAAATTTCAGCCGCATCCCTGGCTTCTCACGCAGCATCAACTCCGAGTTCGCACTGAATCCGGCCGCGCTGTCCGCTCTCTACCTGTTTTCTGATCGCCCCCCTACTTCAGATCCTTAAAATCGGTAGTGCCAACCCAATTCGCCAACGACTGTCGATTTTGCCACCTTCGAGGTTTTTAGAGGCAGCCGTATTTTTTTTATGCTGGACAATGGACTTCTGAGGAGTAGTAACCCGTCAACCGGGCATCTTTTCCTCAACCCCTTTGACTTCTTTGTCAATCTTTACTAATCAGCCATTTGGCAGATTTTCTGGCCAGATTTACAGCCGGATCGCGTTCGTCGACCCTTCTCTCCTCCCTACCCCTCTGGAAGTTGGAATTCCTCGACATCAACCTAAACAGCAACCCCCTCAAACGCTGTTCATCAACGGCTTCAATTTTCAGAAAATTCGACGCGTTTTGTATCGGCATCGTCGACGTTTTACAGCCATCTTACTTGACGCGATCTGCTAAGGCCTATTTTCAGTTTTGACCCTTCTCCACGTCCCCATGGCGTGTGATGATCTTCGAGGGACCTGAAATTATAACTCCATCAACATCTTCAAAATCTGCTCTCGTCGATGACTCGTTGTGATCTCGTTTGTAGGTAGTGCTTAGAAGCACGTTAAAGGGTAGTGCCTTAAGAGGCATGTAATTAGCACATAAATCGGTAGTGCCCTAGAAATATATATCTAGCATGCAAACCGTCGTGTATGCCCTCGTGTTGCATTACATTGGTAGTGCCTAGGCGAGTGACCACTTCGTAGTCAGGTAGTGTCATGGAGAGTACAATATTAGGTACCCTATAGTAGTATCTAGTATTAGTGACTCCTCGTAGCACTCACCTTTAGCATCGTAGTGTCGCGGTCGCGGTGTCACGCGTTATGACGATGACACTGCGACCTGCGCCTGACTCTCAGACAATCTTTCCTTCGTAATAACGCTTGGCGGCGCAAGCCGCCAGCCCTTACTCTGGTAATATTATCCGCAGCCATTGTCCTTCAGCTGCCGTCTTATGGCAGCTGTCGTACCATCTCTTACCCCACCCTCATATAGCTAGTATATTTCGGGTTTCTCATGAGAGGTCCTTGCTCGGCAACACGAAAAAGTTCAGCCCGTTAAAGGCGTTCACCGTCATATCGGGGATCGTCGGCCTCTCTCCCGTCCCCTGGTGGATTTCATCACGGGACGCCTGCGGACGGAGAGAAAGGCTGCCCCCCCCCGCAACATCTTCCGCCAAGGACGTTCTCTGCAACACGTTCCTCGCCGGAGGAGGAGAGTAAGTACGCCCAGGAGCTGCCTGGTCACCAAACGAAACCTCTTGTAACAAGGACGGTCCGGACGGTGACTCCGGCGTTTCAACATTCTCCCGCGACCACCTTTCCCCCGCGTCAACCACCTCGTCACCGTCTTCAAATTCATGAAGACCCAAGGAGCGAAAGATTGCGGGCTCCTCCCGCGGAGGGGAGAAACGCGGAGACGAGGTTGCTGCATTCAGCGCGGGCGTCACGTTGGGTACGGAATTCTCGTCAGGCTAACGAGCCCGTGCGCTGCGGGAGGCGCGGGTCGCCCTCCGCAAATCAGAATTAGAAGCGATTCGTGCTGCGAAACTCATGTTTGCAAAAGAAAATTGTGTTAGGAAACGGAGGAGAAAGACGCAGCAATCGTCAGCAGGTAGGATAGTGAAGTATTTTCACCAATTTCCGACTTAAGAGCAACACCCTTTACGATTTCAGAGATCAAAATACGATGCATTCCTTTGTCGCTCCCCAGGAATCTCTTCGGACCTTCCGATGTTCTCGATCTGTCATGGAGACAGTGACTTTAGCCCCCCCACTGTAAGGGGGTGGCAGTCCCGTCTGCCTGTGTCACCCCTCGACCCGCGGTGCCGCCTTGCCTAGCACAGTCATGCTCAGCTCAGAGAATAAAACACTCTCAGTATATTATTCAATTATCTTCGCACTGTGAAACCCGAGGCACCCGCCTGACAGCTTGCTCTAGGTTTCTGTGATATATATATATCCGCCCGACTCCGTCAATCATATATATATATTTCACTGTTTCCATCAGGTTATCGGTTCACCACTTAGTGGGTGTTTCGATTTTCACTGCTCAAAGATCCCGCGGAACAAGCGGCCGCTTGCAGCGAATCCAGCTGCTTGCACAAGCTGACGCATTGCCAGCTTATCCACCACTAGCCGCGTGTTTTTTTTACGGCACCGGCCCTTTTCCTCGAGCGGAGCCAGCTCCCGGAATTCGTGCGGCATTCGCACAACCAACCGACCAACATTCCACGCTACGTTATTCCGGACATGAGCGCGGAACGCATCTCCCTCGGCAGCCGCCTTCGTGCTGCAAGGGAATCACCTGGAGGGCATTCCTCCGCCAGCCCCAACTCATCGGCTAGCCCTGGCCGTGGCGGCTCTGCGGACCCGATTGTGCGCATGTCACAGTTGACCGCCAAGCCGACCCCAGTCTCTCGGGCGGCCACCTCTGCTGAGTTCCACGCTGACCCCACGGTTTGGGTATCCACGCCTGTGAAGCCCTCTCAGCGTACGGAATTCGCGGACAAAATCGACTACGCCTTCTCCTACGGCGAGGAGTTGGCCAAGCTTCTAAGGACCCATGGCTTCAAAAGCTCCGTTGGCCTTACTCTGGATGGACCCGATGCTGAGTCCGACTTCGCGGTCTTGCTCGCCAACATGAATCATGTTTTCGGGCCTATTTCCCGTGACGACGTCGCCAAACTTCTGGATCTGGACAACGAGTACACGGACTACCACATCGTCCTCAACGAGCTCATGTACGCCGTCCTTCCCACGGTTCTTCGCTCCACCGCCCTCACCCTGTATGAGGAGTCCGTGGAGTTCCATCCCCGCGATGGCCGCTGCGCATTGCAGCGCCTTCGATTCCATGTGGAGGGCATCGGAGATCCAGACGAGCATCGCTTCTGGGTCCGCCTCAGAGCGACCATTATCGACGAGACCGTCGACCCCGCGCCGCAGCTTGCTGCCTTCCGCACGCTGGCCGACAAGAACAAGAAGGTGAACCCGCAGTACAACGACGCCAACATGGTCTCCGACCTCTACAGTGTCCTTCGTGCCTCTGCGGCCGTCTCCCCCCACGTCGCTCCACTTTATCTGGTGGTGTTACGCGACCTTGGGGCCAACGTCCCCTTCACCTTCGCCGCCCTCACCTTACGCATCTCCAAGGTCTTCCGCGACGAGTATCCCCTTGGCCCGCCTCTCCGCGCCTTCCCCTCCGACATCTGGTGGTGCTGGGCGCGGTGGTGCTGGCGGCGGTGGTGGCAGGGGCGGTGCCGGCGGTGGTGGCGGTGGCAAGCCCACCGTCGGCTCCATGCATGCTCTCGGCT
Organism: Cymbomonas tetramitiformis; assembly: GCA_001247695.2. NCBI lineage: Eukaryota > Viridiplantae > Chlorophyta > Pyramimonadophyceae > Pyramimonadales > Pyramimonadaceae > Cymbomonas > Cymbomonas tetramitiformis. Next base: position 25,911 of record LGRX02033466.1, read on the forward strand.
GGAAGAAGATGGCGCCCCCCGTCGGTGAGTGGAAGCCCGTGAAGAATGCCCGCTACCTGCAGTGGGAAGGCACCGGCCTCGTGTGTGTCACCTGCTTCCGCCTGTGGGCGGTGACCACGGGCCACCTTGACACCGAGGGTGTGTGCCCCTACTCTTGTGCGGCATCCTTCGCTCCGGGGCGGGCGCCCGCGACCGCCCCCGCGGCGGCCCCTCCTCCTCCGATGTCGGCGTGGCCGCCTGCGCCACCGCCGGCACCTCGTGCCAACTCTTTGCAGGCATTGGAGCCCCCGCCACTGGACGACCCCGCTCAACAGGACGCGGCAGCCATGTCCGTCCGATTCACGGGCGTGGGCCTCTGCGATGGGCAAACCGACGAGGTGGAGCCTGATGAGGCACCGCCGGCTTTCCATGCTGTCCACGATGACGACGACGAGACGGATTGGCCGGCGTTCCGCTCGTCCCCTGTGTGGCTACCATCTTTCTCCGGTGGCACATCTGCAACGGTGTCGATCACCGACGTCACACCGTCCGGTGCATCGGCAAAACAACCTTAGAGCAACGAGACCCCTGCCCCTGAAATCCTTCGTAGAGCCACTGTTCTAAGTCAGCTTCTTGGCATTCTTGTTAGCTGGACACTAAAGTCCCCTGGACTTATAACATTTGTATCTCTAGGGTTTAGGGTTGGGTACTGCCTTGGCACCTCACCTCTTCGGGGTGAGGTGGTGTCATGGAGACAGTGACTTTAGCCCCCCCACTGTAAGGGGGTGGCAGTCCCGTCTGCCTGTGTCACCCCTCGACCCGCGGTGCCGCCTTGCCTAGCACAGTCATGCTCAGCTCAGAGAATAAAACACTCTCAGTATATTATTCAATTATCTTCGCACTGTGAAACCCGAGGCACCCGCCTGACAGCTTGCTCTAGGTTTCTGTGATATATATATATCCGCCCGACTCCGTCAATCATATATATATATTTCACTGTTTCCATCAATCTGAAAATATTGGACGGCTCAACTTTAGTTGGGCACCCCCAGTGAACAGCCACTTCGCGATCCTTCATTTCCTCGATCCGGGGAGTGAGATCAGACGATCCGTCTCCTGAATGACAGTCATCACTGATGACGGAAGGAAAGTCGGCGATCAACATCAACAGTCCGACAGTGCACAGTCCGCGTCCGACTGGCCATCAAGCATCATCGCATCAGCACACGAGTACACAGGGTACGCGTGAAGGTCTCGGCCAGTTCTCTAAACCGGTTCCTAAATGCCAATGTCACGGCCTGATCCCAATTACAACACATCACAACCGGGTCATGTCACGGGCATTTAGGAACCGGTTTTGAGAACTGGCCGAGACCTTCACGAGTACACAGGGGATGCCACGCCTAGCCAGTGCCTAGCACTAGCACTAGCACTAGGTGAAGCGAAAGAGTGATACCGATTCCCCTCAGAAAATTGTTTTTATGTGCTTGAAGAAACTTGAAGTCGACTGAGGGAAAAGTCGATACGTTCGATACTGAAATTTTGGGAATCGAGAACATGGTCTGCAACCACATTCTCGCCTATCTGTTCCAGGGTAGGTGTCTCCACCAACCACGTCCACCCAAAATTTGAACCCACAAGGGTGCGCTCTACCTCTGCAGAACGCAATTCCCCTGCGCAGACTGCAATTTGGTAGATGTGTCAAGCGACTAACTAAAGGATCTTTTAAGCTTCATCTAAGGCGCGTAGTTCGAGCTTGCATTCTTTCAGGGTTTTGCGGTCGAAGAGGTCCTTTAATGCACGGATGCGAGCTTCAAATTCACGCACTGCGTTCCTTGGTTTCTTCTCGCACGGTTGGGCTGGATGTGCAGCGCACGAGCGGGAAACGTCTGTTTCTTCAAGCTGAAATTTTAGCAGCACTTTTCACTTTTCATGGGTCCGTCAGCTTTAGCTTTTTGCCCACCGTTTGCCGTTGAGCTGAGTCGATAGAGCTGTCCGCGATGGGGTCAGGACGATTCCCTCGTGGGGGTACTTCTCTACCCGGTCGCTTCGGCGTATTTCCCGCGCAGCACTTATCCCGCTGGCTTCGGCATGTTTCTCAAGCATCAATTAGGGTCTTTCTGCAGACAAAAATGTGAGTTTCGTGTCGCGCGAGGACCGACACGTGGCACGGGACCTCGCACAGGCCTCGGCAGAACGCCACTCTAAACGGAGCATCACAGCAGCGGCATGGATGACGGCGTGGAAGACGTGGACGACGATGCGTTGCCGGAAAAAGTGCCTTGCACTTTCAAACTGGAGCTGGTATGAGGCGAAACCTTCACTTGCCTTTAATAGGCCAAACAACGAACTGCTTCTTACTTACTCTCTCATAACACGACTAAAACATCCTTGGCAAAAACTGAGTCTTTGAATGTGCGCGGTATTTTGGGGCGAGACAGCGAGGTGCAGCCGCCCGCAGCTCCGTCGCTCACGTATCGCTCGTCATGGTTTGCGGCACTCAATCAGAGCTCCCCAACTTCGAATTGGTCCGCGAGCGATGTCTACAAGACTTTGAAATCGACGAAAAGCTCGAAGAGATGGTCAAGGAAGACACGGACAGCTGGATATACGCGAGTACCGTCATGCAGTTGTGGAAGGTAGGGTAGTGCAGCTGGATGTGTGCAAGTACTACCGGGCAAATGTGCAAGGGAGAACAGTGGTTCTCGCACCGACTTCCACCCCATTTACCGAATGCATGCTGTTGTCTGGTCTGAAGTCTGCGCTGGTTCCTCTGCTGACGTGTCATGCCCATCCTTCGAGTCAAGTTGAGCTCTCCAGTGTTTGACGCGTTGCGAATGTGTTCGTAGAACGCTTACTCGGATGTGCCGACCAACATTTGTGATTGAGATACGGCCTCGGTTGTCGGCCTACGGGGATAGGTACACGAGTTTTATGATCCGCGTCTGCCGGGCTTCGGCGCGAGGATGTCGCTGGTGTGTAACGACGAGTCATGGCAAGATTCCATCAAAGGGTACCCTTGGACGACCAGGAAATGGGTCGGATATGTCGGTTCGTCAGCCCACGCGATTCCCGCGCCGTGGGGTGCACCCCTGCAGCTGCCGTTCTCTGACCAGTGACTGACTGGCGAGCGCACAGGTGGCTGCGGTCCTCTGACCGGGGGACGCTCGGCAATCGCGCAGGGGAGGTGCTACGGGCGAAGGTGAAGCACAAGGATCTGTCGATGCAGCTGAGTGGCGCCGCAGGCCTGTGGGAGCTCGCAGCGGATCGGCAGAACCACGCTCATGTGTGTTCCCGCACCCGTGGTTCTCTCTCATCCGATAATCGGTCTACAAATCTGGCAGCTCTTCGACGTGCCAAGATTGTAGGCTTCGCCCGGTCCACTTTGAAGCAAAGTCGTATCGCTCGGCTTCGTGTCAGCATGATGTTGTTCCTTGCGAAGGCAGAAGGGGCGCGGTGAGGCTGACAGCATAATCGAATCTGCTTTCCTTGACGGAGACCGCTTCGAGCCGTAACAAGTCGCCATCTCCCTGGAAAGACATGCGCAGGGGCGGTTTCAGCACCTTGCTTATGGGTCCCAGAAGTGAGGAGGAGGAGGCGGAATCTCGCATACACATCAGTGACACCATAGTTGGTGCATGAAGGAGAGCGATGGCGCTCGCCCATGTTCGGTCCTTGCGCACCGAACCTCTCTTTCATTCGGATCGACACATGGCAAGTAGCTTTGATGACGTGTGGCGGCTTGGGGCAGCTGTCGCTCGCAACCCTCTGCGACATCCTCTCCACCATCACTGCTATTCCGAAAGACTACGGTGCGCACGTCGAGGCGCGGCACCGCCGCGCCTCACCTGCTCAACCCTCCGCGGGGGGTAACTGCACGTCAGCCGCTGTCTGTACCGAGCCTGTGGCTATGCGCGCAGTGTGCCGCCATGGAGGAGCTTAGCCTGTGGCTATGCGCGTCGACCGGCTCCTGCACGCTCTCACCACCGGGGCGTGCTGCAGAGATATCATGGAGTGTGAATGTGATCTGAGAGGCCTGTGTGAGGGTCTTTAGCCAGGGGCGTGGATGGGGTGTGGAACCTCTCTCGTCGCGGCTGTCTTCGGCGAGGCGCGCTGAAGGCTGCGGTTGAGCCAGGGTCGTGGACGGGAGGTGCACGGGTCGTGGATGATGGTTGGATGGTGGAATGAGTACAGATCCCACCGTAGCTGTCTTCAGCCAGATGCATCGCAAAGTGGAAGGGAAAGCGGAATCATCAAAAGCGCTGCGTGTTCGTGAAGATCTGCACGGTAGCCTCCTTGCGTCTCGGCCTTGCTGGCAACTCCGCCCGCAGGCCCTCTCTCCATAGAGCACCTGTCATGGGGAGCGGGGTGCAGGGGGGCGCCCTGGGTTCCCCTCACTACGGTCGCAGCTATGCCCAACCCTGAGAGGCTGTAAGGCTGACGCCACCCTGCCGGCATTTCGCCGAGGGGTTGCTGAAGGCAGTGGGAGTCACTGAGGCGTTGGAGTGGGTGCGGAACAGGCGCGGCGGGGGAGCTGAGGGCGTGTGGCATACGGGCCATCTGGTGTGTGAGCGTGACGAAGAGTCTGCGGCATGGCCTCCTGGACCTGGGCGCCTTGGAACTATGCCTCGTGGGAACCCCGTGCTGCACCACTCCTCTCCTCTGCCCCTGCTTGGTCACACTGCTCGGACGCGATTCAGGGGGCTGGTTGTGGGCGTCTCGAGGCGCCCGTCCTGCGGTGGTGGGAGTCACGCGGCGCCTGTCCTGCGGTGGTGGGAGTCACGAAGCGCGTGTCCTGCGGTGGTGGGAGTCACGCGGCGCCTGTCCTGCGGTGGTGGGAGTCACGAGGCGCCCGTCCTGCGGTGGTGGGAGTCACGAGGCGCCCGTTCTGCGGTTTTGTTCTCTCCTTTCATAGCTCGCTCGCTCTTCACCTCCGAGGGCCAAAAAGTGTGGCGTGGGTGTTCCGTGGTGCTCTTCATCCTGCAAGCATGTGTGAGCTTTCGCATTTGACTGCGTTTCTTGTCTTGCGGACTGTTGATCGATTTCTGAGGTCGAAATGTCCCTGCCGCTCGATCTGATCAGCAATCTAGCCTCCGGCTGTGGACATGCAACTGTATCAATTTTGCTCGTGACTTTCCCTTCAGGTAGGCGGTGCGGCACACTGTTCTGAGGAGATGGGAGAGGTGGCATGGTGCTGCAGAAATTAGTTAAGGCGGTCCTGCGCCTGAAGACGGGGGAGCCGCAGTACATGCTCATGGTGCGCCCCCTCCCCCGCTGAGCCGCAGTCCATGTTCATGGTGCGCCCACTCCCCGCTGAGCCGCAGTCCCATGCTCATGGTGCGCCTCCCCGCTTGAGCCGCAGTCCATGCTCATGGCGCGCCCCTCCCCGCTGAGCCGCAGTTCATGTTCATGGTCGCCCCCTCCCCGCTGAACGCGGTTTATGCTCATGGTGGCCCCCTCCCCCAGCTGAACCGCAGTCCATGCTCATGGTGCGCCCCCTCCCCGCTGAGCCGCAGTCCATGCTCATGGTGCGCCCCTCCCCCAGCTGAGCCGCAGTCCCATGCTCCTTAGCGCCCCACTCCCAGCTGAACCGCTGATTCATATTCATGGTGCGCCCCCTCCCCACAGCTGAGCGGCAGTTTATGCTCATGGTGCGCCCCCTCCCAGCTGAGCCGCAGTCCATGCTCATGGTGCGCCCCTCCCCCGCTGAACCGCAGTTTATGCTCATGGTGCGCCCCCTCCCGCTGGGCCGCAGTCCATGCTCATGGTGCGCCCCCTCCCCGCTGAGCCGCAGTCCATGCTCATGGTGCGCCCCCTCCCCCGCTGAACCACGATTTATGCTCATGGTGCCCCCTCCCCGCTGAGCCGCAGTCCCATGCTCATGGTGCCTCTCCCTGCTGAGCCGCAGTTCATGCTCATGGTGCGCCCCCTCCCCCAGCCTGAACCGCAGTTTATGCTCATGGTGCGCCCACTCCCCACAAACTGAGTCGCAGTTCATGCTCATGGTGCACCCCTCCCCCGCTGAGCCGCAGTCCACGCTCATGGTGCGCCCCCTCCACCGCTGAGCCGCAGTTCATGCTCATGGTGCGCCCCCTCCCCTGCTGAGCCGCAGTTCATGCTCATGGTGTGCCCCCAGCGAAAAACCCTAAATTTATGACTCACAGTGTGCCGCAGTGAGACATTCCCTGTGAAGTTCTTTTGCCGGGCAACACGACAGAGGAACTCGGGCGGACCTCTTAAGTGCTGTTGAGTGTAAAGCCTTCAGATCTGGATCTGAAATCTAGGATCCGAGGAACTGCTCAGGAACTGCTGCTTTCGATCTGACGACTCAGACATTTTGATTTCACCGGTACAGGAATCTCTGATATTCCACAGGCTCCGATTGAACCAAAATATTCTCCTCCTGCTAGTGCACGGCTTGCCTGTGCAACTGATTGCAGGAGCTTCGAATTCGGAGCCTGAGGATGGCGAGGGACTCTCGTGCCGCCCCTGTGGCTTGTCCTTTAGCATTCGGTGGCGATAGATTTGGCCGTGGGCCGTCTCCCTACCGCAAGATTTTGACAGGCTGGACGTGGTGCGCGGTAACCAGGAGGGCTTGGCTGGGGCTACATCGATGCTGCTGTGTGACCAAGGCGGCCGGGAGCGAGCGGTGCCTAGCGAAGGCTCCGTGATCATGCATATCGACCGCCTTCGAAGCAGCTTCTTCGGTTTCAGCCTGAGACAGCTCTGGGATGTTCTCGGCGGCGCTTGCTACAGTCGCCATTCCAAGCCCACCGTTGCCCTGTGCTTCGCCCGGACGCTATGTAACCTCCTCAGCGCAGACATCACGTTCGTCCAGCCATCAGCCCTTTCCTCCGCCCCGCATCTTCTCTCGGCGCCCACGAATCTGTTCTTTCCTGTCTCTTCACACCCATCTCTCGCTCTCCCCACACTCGCGAGGCTGAGATGAACGGACACGCTTTTGCAGGTATCGAGTGAAGTTCATCGCGAACGGCGGCCTGACGCATCTGATCCTGTTGCTTGGGACCGAGAACGAGATGCTGGCACTTGCCGGCATGATTCTCAGCCTTCTGATGAAGGACTCCGCTGGCTGCGAGGGCATCATCCGCAGCGGCCAGCTCCCGGAACTCACCGTGGGTCCCCGCAGGGCCTCGCAGCGTGCCCCCTCGCCTCCTTCCGAAGGGGCCAAGGGCGCACAGCAAATCAGTCTCTGCGTCGCTGCGATGCAAGCTTCCAGGAGGGGCTGTGCCTGCGCAGAGCCGCACAAGCTGGCGCTGCGCATTTCGTTCCCAGGGAGAGAGCTTCATCCTGGTCTTGTCGCGTGTGCGGTGTGTAGCTTAATTATGGCTGTGGTGCCAGCAAGGGTCAGTGGCCTGCAGCAGGGCCGCGTGCTATCGGGCGGGTGAACAGCGACGCAGTCTGTTGTTGCAAGCTTGAAGGGGAGCCCTGGACCGCAGAGCATCGCTGCCAGGGACGTTTTTCCCCCGAATGTCGAACTGAGCGTAATTCTCAGGAGGAGGGCAGACTCTGGGGACGAAGAGGGGTGGGGCTGTTCTTGGGATGCTGGTCACGTCGGACGGTGAGCGGGGGCGCTGTTCTCGGAGGCTGTGACAATGCGGACAGGGAGCTCTTCGTGGGGCAGCGGGGGCTTTTGGCATTGCTGAGGGGCGGCTCTCGCGGCAGTAGCAGAGTGCAGCTGCAGGCGCGTGGGACTGTTCCTGGAGTGGCGGACCGTCTCTGTAGACTGTGATGATGAAGTGGGGTTCGGGCTGCCGTTGGAGCGGCGGCAGACCTTGAGTTTGTCACAGCTACGGAGGGCCATGGACAACTTGGACACGCTGCAAAGCCGGCCCGCTCTGCACCTCCAGGGCCCGGAAGTGCCGTTCCCACACCTGGGAGCGGAGCTGTTCGACCTGCTCAGTGCCTGCATATACAGCTGCTGCTATTGCGCGTCTCTTTCTGTGCTGCTGGGCCTTGTGTCGGACATCGGCCAGTACATCCACCTGCTTGTGGACACGGTATCCAAGCTCCTCCCCCCTTCCCGCAGGCTTTGTCCACGCCCGGAGCTGGTTCTCGAGCCTTCCAACACGGGGCAAGCGTGGACTTCCTCTTGGGTTTTGTCCAAAACCCTAGGGGCTCCACTGTATAGTAAACCTTGGCCATTGTATAGTGCCCACTGCATATTGAGAGAGCCTATTCTCAGATCGCGGATACGTTTTACGAACGGCCCTAAAACGCTTCCACGCCGATACAGCCTGTAGACAAGTGTCACTAGAAACTCTAGAACGTGTCCGCTACACAGTGGATTGAGATGGAGATTGCACCGATCAACCAATTTCAGAATCGGTGGCACTGTCAAGGGTACAGTGGAGGCGCTTGCGCTCCATAATGGACGAGTTTCACATATTTGTAAATGCAAAACCTCTGCATACAGCCCGGCTTCTAGAATTTAGCAAGGTCGTACCGCAAAAAGCGCTAAACGTGTTTCATGGATAAACTTAATAACTGTTCACATGGCGAAACGCCGCAACAGTACGCGCCAAGTCATCACTCTACGGTTGTGATTCTAACGATAAGAGCTCCAGTCTTGGAGGTGGTGCCCATGCTCCAGCTCCAGCTCCACAGGGGTGGTGCCCACAGTCTGTCTTGGGCATCTCGGTCACCTGCATCACTCCCAGGCGCTCTCTGATGATGGGAAAGACTGCGCACCCCACGTTCCTCGAGGGTTTGTGTGAAGGGGTTCCACGTGGCGCTGCAGGTGGACAGCGCGCTGGGTTGCTCCCACGAGGACCAAACTCCGCGGATGCTTGCGTCCCCGCTGATTGCATCCAAGGTGCATAGTCGAAATAGCATTCCTACTACCCCCCTGCCAGCACCCCTGCCACCCTTCCATCCCCCCTTCTTCAACTCGGTGCCCCGAGTTCTTGTGAGCTGGAGGCAACTCACGCACGCTGGCCGCACATTGGGCCTTCGCTTAGAGCCGAGCAAGCCGGAGACGCAGCTGGCGAGGAGGCGCTGCAGCGCATGCCTGCTCGCAGATCCTGTGAAGGAGCGCCACGTGGGCGGGTGTGTGTTGAGCTGATGTGGAGGGCAGAAGGTGAGAAGAGGGGCGGTGCGGGCCTGGCCTGCTTTTGATGTGAGGGCAGGAGGAGGTTCGGGTGCGGATGGTCGCGGCCCTCGCAGCGCTCTCATGGTCACATGACCTCTCCGCCACCCTCCTCCAAGCCGGTGCGATGCCCGCCGTAGCTGCTCCTCCAACCCGGCGCGATTGCCCCCGTAGCTGCTCTGCACCGACCCGCGCACGGATGAGTCTGCAGCCCGACGCCTCCATCCTGGTCATATCCAGTCGCCTGTGCTGGAAACCAGTCTCCCTGTCTTCTCCTGCCACGAGGCTTTGCACTTTGGGGCCCGCTGTGAATGGAGACATGGGACAAGTGGTCCTTACGGCGGAGGTTCTTCATGTAGTGTGCGCTGTGTGCCTCAGGTGCTTCCGTTCACTCTTCTGCGCTGAGGTGTCTCGCATGCGGTGGTGGTCCCATGCTGTACTCCGTCATCTGCCTGGCATCTGCGCGCGTGTGAATGTACTCTTGGAGAGCTCGGTGGATTTGTTTGCCTTTGCTGCAAGGAGAGGCAGAGGGTGGCCAAGTCCACGTTCTGTGTTTTCCCTTGATTTTTGCGGGGACCACCTAGGTGCCCGCATGTTTTTTGTTTCAGACAATTGGGTGTCCATGCCTTGTGATGTGACTGCATTCATGGCATAACCATGGACCAGCGGGCCCCATCCAGGGACCGTGAGCCACTGGGGGCATGCCAGCAGGGTCCACTCACTCCGTTACCCAGAGACCAACAATTGTTGGGCGATGATCGGTCACATCGTATCATCTTTCCATGCTGCTTTGCATCTGGGTTGAGCATACGTATGAGTTGGTGGTATCTTGTCACGGCCCTGCTCTTGAATCGCTTCTCACATCCACTGGGATGATGGTGGGCTGGCTTTCGTCGGCTGATCTCATGCCGTTCAGTGTGAATGCACTCTGGGTGTGTGCTCAGACACGGGGCGGAGCCTTGGAGCAGTGAGGCTCTGTGGATGGGGGTGGGTGGAGGGGAGCGGTGGATGATGTGGGGTGGCAGGCGTGCGGTCGGTGGTTGAAGGTCTCGTTGCGCCGTGGCGGCCGCAGGCAGTGCGGTTGAAAGCGGTAAGTTCCTCACGCTTGGATGAGAGGGGTTTACCGGAATGGGGCAGGCGCGAGCTCTGACCCCGCCCAGTTGTTGCGCCTGATCTTGGACCGGGAGGAGACTGCAGGCGGAGTTCTACCGGAGCCGCGCAGCTGTGACGGGTCTCATCTCAAGGTGGAAGGGGGTTCCCGTGGGGCGCAGCTCGGCCTACTGCTTGGCCTGGCGTCGCACCCGGAAGGCAAGGTGGACGGCCGCGGAGGGTTCCGAGAGGAGCTCATCCAAGGGGGCTGCATCCCGCTGCTCCTGCGGCAGGCCGGGTCCGCGCAGGCGGACCACCCCAAGCGCCCGCAGCGGCTGCAGACCGAAGCCGTGGCGGCGGGGCTCATGCTTCTCTCTGCCGACGCCTGGTACTGTGACCGCAAGCCAGCTCGAGCAGATCCTTCGGGCTTCTTTCGAGGCTTTAGTCTCCCCTAACTCAGCGGTACTTTGGGTCCCTGCCCCCCGTGTGCTACGCTTCAGGTCTCCATGACGCCCCCCCCGGTATGTGCCATCGTTTAGGTAAATGGCCCACCCGGTGCACCACTTCCGGGGGATGCGTCCTCAACCCGCAGCCCACTCAGTTGACGCATGTTTGGTGCCTGCTTTCTGGACGGGCTGCACCTGGAGTGCGGGAGCTTCTCCCAGCGTATCCGTGCAGCTGGCTTCACCCCACCTGGCATAGGTCCGGGTTAGCAGATGTCGCCAAGCTACAGAAGTCGACTGAAGCCGTGACTGCGCTTCCCGGCTCCTCCCTCGCCGCTGTGGGCGCAGGGGTCACCTCCAGAGCAAGAACTACTCCGGGGCGGCGCTGTGCAGTCTGGCGCTGCACCCGGAGAACGGGGCCACGCTTTGGGACCTGGGCGCTGTGGCGCTGCACCCATTCTCCCTGGTCGCGCTGCTCCGAACTCTGCTTGATCAGCTCAACTCCACTGTACGCCTCGCCCGCATCTTCTGATTGGCTCGGTGCCTCTGTGGATTGGCGCAGAGGCCTCCGTTTTGGAATTCACCACAGGGTAGTTTGCAAAAGCGAGCGTAAACTTTCATTCACAAATGATAAAGCAGTTGGCAGCTTGAAACGCCGTGAACTCTAGCGCCCAATCATTACTGATTGGGCGCACTAAGGGAAAGTTCGCGAACTTGAGTTCTACGTGTCACTGTCAGTTCATACCGACCGCAGTGACACGCCTGAGATGGGCCGATGAACTATTACGCAGTTGCCGATGGTCATCTATGATCCAACGGCTGCGATTAGTTCAGCAGATCTACAGATCTAGATCTTAGGGTTTCTTCAGGGTGTGAGCATGCTGACTGCTGTACAAGGCCTAGACAGTCATGCTTTACACCAACCTGATCAGCAGGCACTACAGATTCCAATACTCCGGCCTTCATCCTCAACTGTTCTGCAAAAGTGCTGAGTTGAAAGGGAGTCAAACTTCGCTTTGGGTTTGAGCGTATCTTTGTACTTTTGAAGCGGGGTGTGTACGCAATTGTTTGGGGAATGTGATGCGTGTTGGGGAATGTGATGTGCAGGCGCGTATAGGTAAGGAAAAAAAGTTGCTGACGATGCGCGTCTTGGAGTGGGTGACGGCGACGTGCGCTCTTGTCATTTATCGCGTGACGGCGGACATGTGGAGGGAGAGGGAGGTGGAAGAGGAGGAGGAAAAGCCGGTAACACCGCCGGAGCCTGCACGAGCGGAGGAGGGGCAGGACGGGTCCGAAGCCCGCCGCGACGAGGTGGGCGACTCCGCTGAGACGGCCGAGGAGGGGGAGAACGATGAGGAGCAGCCGGCCAAAGGTGGAGACCTGCGCCCGGCACTGCAGCGGAGTCGCCGGGTCCTCCCTCGGCGCATGTCACCTTCCCCCAGCTCTGGGAGGGGCCAAGGCGCAAAGGGCACCCTTTTGCCGGCCAGTACATCCGGAAAGAACTGCCGATGCCACACCAGCCTGTGGGGCGCCGTTGGGCATAGGGCCCGAGTCAGACACAAGCTGAGGCATCGGGCGGTGTGGGAATTTGTGGTGGCGGATTCAGTTGAGAAGCCGCAAGAGCCCGCGGTGATCATTTCGCCTGCAGCCATCCTAGTTGACGCCTTGCTGGAAGTGGCGAGGCTGCGCTGGCGGCACTGCCAAGCGCTGCATACGTCCCACATGCTGGTGCCGCATCGCCCCCCTGAAGCTGGGAGTGCGAGGCCCCCCCTCCTCGCGCTATCCTGGTGGCTGCCTCCCTCGGCGCCCTGCTCGGGTAAACTCGCAGGGCGCTGTAGCAGTAGCACAATGCGAGGATGAAGAGGTTGCCGATGGATGCGCTTGCATTGGCGCCAGCAAGGCTGAGGTGGGGGCCGTTTGGATTCAGGCGATGAGCATCCTGCAGTGGATGACGGCGGCCATGCCCGAGCTCATTCAACGGTGTGTGTGTGTGTGCCGAGTGCTCCGTTACCCAGAGACCAACAATTGTTGGGCGATGATCGGTCACATCGTTTCATCTTTCCATGCTGCTTTGCATCAGGGTTGGGAACATGTATGAGTTTGTGGTATCTTGTCACGGCCCCGCCCTGCTCCTGATTTGCTTCTCACATCCACTGGGATGATGGTGGGCTGGCTTTTGTTGGCCGATCTCATGCCGTTCAGTGTGCCGAGTGCCCATCTTTCCATGCTGCTTTGCATTTGGGTTGGGAATATGTATGCGCTTGTGGTATCTTGTCACGGCCCCGCCCTGCTCTTGATTTTCTTCTCACATCCACTGGGATGATGGTGGGCTGGCTTTTTGTTGGCTGATCTCATGCCGTTCAGTGTGTGCCGAGTGCCCATCTACCTCACCACCCCTTTCGTCTCAGGGCTTCCCTTGTCATTTCCCTTGACGTCGGCTTGCGCATGCTGCTACGAACAGGGAAGGCTTACTGTGCGACCCACGTGCGCGAGTCCGCGGCGAATGCTCAAATCAGTGCGCACTGGGGTGCGAGGCCAGGCTTAAGCCCATGCACGAGGACGCCTCCTTGCTCACGATGGCACTCGATGAGGAAGTCCCGTCCCAGACACGCCACGCGGCCTTTGCCCTCCACATGTCAATCAGCAGCACATTCGGGTGCCCCCCTCTCCCCTTTCCCTAGGGTGCTTTGTCCAGCGAGAGTGGATGCGCCGTCGTGCCCTCGCGGTCTGAGGCGACTCGGGCAAGAAAGTGCGCCCTCTCTTTGAGTAAGCGAGCGGCGCGATGCCAGTCAGCCCAGAACTCCTAAACCCATTTGGCTGATCGTCTCCTGTCTCGGCCCCGCATCCATTGTGCGCTGTGATTTTGCGACATCGCAGCGCCGGTCGAAGCGAGGTGAAGCAGGGCAAAGAGAAACGGTGCCAAGAACATAGCAGGCAAGCTGTGGCACTGGTGCAAAATCAGTAAAAATCAGCCTGGTCATGCTGGGGTTGGCTCTGGCGCCGCGGCAAGCATCTGGGCGCTGAGGGGGAAGGTCCTTGCGGACGATACTGCCAGGTACACAACCGAGGGTGACCAAACTAAGGACGGACCCACCGCCTCTATGGTCGCCGTGTCGTTGATGAAGAGCAGCGATCCTGCGCTTCAGGTGCGCAGTGAAAGGCGTGGTCGGGGAACACGGGTTAGATGGTGCCGGCATCTTGCAGACCAAGAGCGGACCATCAACACTGTGCTTGCAAGTCCGGCCCAGAGTAGGGCCGGGGAAATTAATTTACTCATACGCCCGAAGGGCGTGGTTTTTTCTTTTTTTCTTTTTCTGTGCTTGGAATGTTGACAGTGCCCTGTAGCACCCTAGAGCCGACGATTCAGCGATGTGCTAGAACTGCTAATATTGTCCTGTAGCATTCCTAGCAGCGGCAATGCAGCACTGTGCTAGGTATGTTGATATTATCATGTAGCACCCTAGAGCTGATGATCCAGCACTGTGCTAGCAATGTTGACATTGACCCCTAGCACCCTAGAGCCGACGATCTGGCAGTGTGCTAGGTGTGTCGACATTGTCCTGCAGCATCCTACGGTCAGCAATATAGCACTGTTCTAGGCACGTTGATATAGTCCTGTCACACCCTAGAGCGCATACACTCCAGCGCCTGCGCTAGGTAATTCTTGGCATTGTCCTGTCGCACCCTAGAGCGCACACTCCAGCTTGGCAAAATAGGTACTTGGCATTGTCCTGTCGCACCCTAGAGCTGACACTCCAGCGCGCTAGGGTACTTGGCATTGTCCTGTCGCGACCCTAGAGCGCACACTCCAGCGCCACAGTACTTGGCATTGTCCTTGTCGCACCCCAGAGCGCACACTCCAGCGCTGAAAAGAAAATTTGGTATTGTCCTGTCGCACTCTCTAGAGCGCATACCCAGCGCTGCGCCAGGTACTTGGCATTGTCCTGTCGCACCCTAGAGCGCACACCCAGCGCTGCGCTAGGTACTGGCATTGTCCTGTCGCACCCTAGAGCCGCACACCCAGCGCTGCGCTAGGTACTTGCATTGTCCTGTCGCACCCTAGAGCGCACACTCCAGCGCTGCGTGTGCCTAGGTACTGGCATTGTCCTGTCGCACCCTAGAGCGTATACCCAGCGCTGGGCGCTAGGGTACTTTTTGGCATTTGTTCCTGTCGCACCCTAGAGCGCACTCCAGCCGCTTTCTGCGCTAGGTACTTGGCATTGTCCTGTCGCACCCTAGAGCGCATACCTAGCTACGCTAGGTACTTGGCATTGTCCTGTCGCACCCTAGAGCTACTCCAGCGCTGCGCTAGGTACTTGGCATTGTCCTGTCGCACCCTAGAGCGCATACCTCCAGCGCTGCGCTAGGTACTTGGCATTGTCCTGTCGCACCCTAGAGCGCACACGCGCTGCGCTAGGTACTTGGCATTGTCTCCAGCAGCACTTGTGAGCCGCACACTCCAGCGCAGGTACTTTGCATTGTCCTGTCGCACCCTAGAGCGCACACTCCAGCGCTGCGCTAGGTACTTGGCATTGTCCTGTCGCACCCTAGAGCGCACACTCCAGCGCTGCGCTAGGTACTTGGCATTGTCCTGTCGCACCCTAGAGCGCACACTCCAGCGCTGCGCTAGGTACTTTGCATTGTCCTGTCGCACCCTAGAGCGCACACTCCAGCGCTGCGCTAGGTACTTGGCATTGTCCTGTCGCACCCTAGAGCGCACACTCCAGCGCTGCGCTAGGTACTTGGCATTGTCCTGTCGCACCCTAGAGCGCACACTCCAGCGCTGCGCTAGGTACTTGGCATTGTCCTGTCGCACCCTAGAGCGCACACTCCAGCGCTGCGCTAGGTACTTGGCATTGTCCTGTCGCACCCTAGAGCGCACACTCCAGCGCTGCGCTAGGTGCTTGGCATTGTCCTGTCGCACCCTAGAGCGCACACTCCAGCGCTGCGCTAGGTACTTGGCATTGTCCTCTGAGCTACAGTCATAGTCATGTCTATCAGCTAGCTTCTTTTTTGGCAGTCAGAACCTACACCGAGCCTCTGCTGCAAGTGAATTGGAGTGAGTTAGCAGCGTGAGCAGGTTTGACTGAGCCGCACATGCCGCGTTTGCCACCCAAGTGTTGCCCGGAGGTGTTTAGCCAATGCGGCGCACTATCGTTGGGGTGAAAGGTGTGGCGCACATTGGCCCGGATGCCGGGCGGGTGATTGGCCAGGAGGCGGGTGTCCAAAGCTGCGGCCACATGGCATATTCCAACATGGTGCAGCAGCAGAAGTGAGGCCCTCGAGACTCCATTGCAACACCCTAAATCGCCCTCACCCTTACTCTTCCTTGCCGTGCTGCCTCCACTGTCCCTCTGGACCCCTCCTGGTGTGCGCTCGCTCTAATTCTCTTTTGTGCGCGTCCACCTAGTCCACAACTTCACTCTCCCGGATCCGTAGTAATCCAACGGCCCTCGTGGCTTGTGGAGGAAAGCGCATTGGACGCGGATTTCGGCCGCGCCGCGCCGCATTCCATGCGGAGCTGGCCTGGGAGAGTCGGGGGAGAGCAGGCCTGGGAGAGTGGGGGGAGAGCAGGCCTGAGAGAGTGGGGGGAGAGCAGGCCTGGGAGAGTGGGGGAGAGCAGGCCTGGGAGAGATGGGGAGAGCAGGCCTGAGAGAGATGGGGAGAGCAGGCCTGGGAGAGTGGGGAGAGCAGGCCTTGGGAGAGATGGGGGGAGAGCAGGCCTGGGAGAGAGATGGGGCGACAGAGCAGGCCTGGGAGAGATGGGGGGAGCAGGCCCTGGGAGAGTGGGGAGCAGGCCTGGGAGAGTGGGGGGGGAGAGAGCAGGCCTGAGAGAGTGGGGAGAGCAGGCCTGGGGAGAGTGGGGAGAGCAGGCCTGGGAGAGATGGGGGAGAGCAGGCCTGAGAGAGATGGGGGAGAGCAGGCCTGGGGAGAGTGGGGGAGAGCAGGCCTGAGAGAGATGGGGAGAGCAGGCCTGGGAGAGTGGGGAGAGCAGGCCTGGGGAGAGATGGGGGAGAGCAGGCCTGGGAGAGATGGGGGGAGAGCAGGCCTGAGAGAGATGGGGGGAGCAGGCCTGGGAGAGTGGGGGGGAGAGCAGGCCTGAGAGAGATGGGGGGAGAGCAGGCCTGGGAGGACGGGGATAAGGTGCATCGGCTGGTGAACGGGAACAGGCTTGTGGAGGACGAAGCCGTGGAGGCGCTGGTCCGGCTGCTGGAAGCTAGCCATGAGAGCGACCCCACGTTTGGCAGCCTCATACTCCACACCATGCTGAACCTGTCCACCTTCCCGGAGGCCCAGGTGAGGCGGGTGGGGAAGCGAGGGCGCGGCACTGCAGCTACCCTCGTGCTCTCTGGACGCTAAGCAGGGGGACGCTAAGCAGGGGGGGGCCTGTGCATGGCCGTGGATTGGGCGGGAGCGGACGCTGCAGGGAGTGCAGTCCCGCATGTGCTCGATCGCCCGCCTCTCCCAGGCCAGAGGTGCGGCAGTGCTGAGCGCTGGACGGGGAGTGATGGGTTCGGGGGAGCGCAGCTGCAACTGGCGAAGTTTGCGCTGAAGTTGCTACTGGCCATCAACCAGGTCCGGCCCCGCATGCAGCAGGCGCAGGTCGCTCGGCGAGGCGAGCTAAGCGGGGTTGCGTGGCCCGTGGTGCCAAGCTCGCATCTCAAGGGGGGGACACTTATCAATGGCGGATGCTCTTGTGGACGAGCTCGCTGAATAAGAGGCCTGAGCGATCGCTATGTAACGGCAGGGAGGGGACTGAATACTCTGCATGAATGGGCAGATTGGGACGTGCAAGCCACCAAGGCCAGTGGGTGCGCAGAGGAGGCCGGCAGACAACGGGTCCCCTTCGAGGCCAGTGGGTGCGCAGAGGAGGCCGGCAGACAACGGGTCCCCTTCGAGGCCAGTGGGTGCGCAGAGGAGGCCGGCAGACAACGGGTCCCCTTGGGGGCCAGTGGGTGCGCAGAGGAGGCCGGTAGACAACGGGTCCCCTTGGAGGCCAGTGGGTGCGCAGAGAGGCCGGCAGACAACGGGTCCCCTTCGAGACCAGTGGGTGCGCAGAGTGAGGCCGGGCGACGTGGTCCCCTTCGAGACCAGTGGGTGCGCAGAGGAGGCCGGGCAGACAACGGGTCCCCTTGGAGGCCAGTGGGTGCGCAGAGGAGGCTGGCAGACAACGGGCCCCCTTCGAGGCCAGTGGGTTTGAGCCAAGATGGGGCGGGTTCGGAGAGAGGGATCAGGAGGAGAAATCCGGGAGGGACCAGCAGAAGTACAGCAGCGCGGTGCTGAACAACATCCACCGGCACCCCAAAAACGGGACCCGCTTCTACCGTGCTGAGGTGAGCCCTCTGTGAGGCCTGTCCGCGCGCGGATGAGAGGAGAGAGAGAGGCCCGCTCGCCAAGAGAAAGAGAGGGCGGAAGGGAGAGCGAGCGCCTTGAAGGCTGAGCTTGCTGATGCGGTTCTTCGGGGTTTGACGTTGCGGGCAGATCCGGGAGAAGATGAAGCGCAACGCCGCGATGATGCACGCGGCGCAGTCCGCCCCCTGCCTCCCCGTCATCCACTCGGCTCCGGCAGGGCTCCAGCAGGGTCCCAGCAGCCAGCACTCATCCCCCGTCAGCAGCTCTCTCCCGAACATTCCCTCCGCCTCGGACATGCCCAAGGCCCGCCGAGCCCGCTCGCAGTCTAGATCGCCTCCGCCAGCAACCACCTTGAATCCCAAGCAGAAGCCGAAGGCCGCGAAGGCGCCCAGGGGCAAGCCCACCCCAGCGGCCACGGCGAAGCCGAAGGGCGGGGACCCCGAGGAGATCCCCGGCACGACAAAGCCAGATGGCGGTGACCCAGAGGAGACCCTCCCCCCAACAAAGCCAGAGGGCGGTGACCCCGCGAAGGTCCCCCGCAAACCCCGGAGGCGCAACGCGAAGGTTGCGCTCCCCTCCAAGTCGAAGGGCAGTGAGAATCCGCCCTCGCAACCCGCCATGCAGCCGGTGCCGGAGGAGCCATCCACGCCTTCCTGTGGCGACGAGGGAGTAGCGTCCGCGCAAGCAGTAGAGGAAAAAGAAGGTCCTCTCTGATTTTGACTCAGTCTGCTCACCCGGCTCATTCGAACTCTGCAGGCCCGCTGACGTGGCAGGCCCGCTGGCGTGCCGCTCTTTCAGTGCGGCCACCGCGCGGCCTTCTGCGGCGCTCCAATCCGCGCCCCTCCCGGCGCTGCCTGGCGCAGTCTGCTGGGGACTGTGCTCGCACACAAGCTCGCCTTACCTCGCCATGCCCTGGCTGCCCGTGCGATGATATGAGTCCCGCATGCCCGCATCACTCCGCCATGCGCCCGGTGGCGCTTGTGCGAGAGCCCCCTGCGTGTCTGCTTGCTGCGCAGTAGTAAACCGCCCCACGCTCCACGTGCATCCCCACCCCCCTCGTCGCCTGACGCGGCACAATTGGGCGATGGGACAGAGGAGACCGTGAAGCAGCGGTTCATGAAATGGTCGAAAGACACCTTCATCGCGCCATGTCAGGGGCATTTGCACAGCAATGTGCATCGAGACTCCAAGCTGGCCAAGCGCCGCAGGCGCACAGCCCAGGCAACGCCTGCATCCCTTTGCTTGCCTCCATCCCTTTGCTCCATCCCTTTACCTCTCCAGTTCCACCCCGCTCAGGATTTGGCCCGCAGAGATATCAGAAACTGTGCGGGTAGACCCTGCATGCCGCGACCAGGACTGCTGCATGGACCGGAAGCGCCGGCTCGCTCAGGGGTCTTGGCCCTCACCAGACTCGGGGATATGCGCAATGCAACCGATGCCCTGGAGAAATTGGCCGTCTCGCCACCCTGCCTCCCAAGCAAGCCTTCGGACCTCTCCTCGATCGGCTTTTGCTCTGAGAGCTCGCGCTGTGGTCTTGCAGAAAGTGGACCAGATGCTGGAGGACAGCTCCAGCGCGCTGCCCGACGTCTGGAAGGGAAGCGGCCAAGACTCGGCTGTGAAGTCCGTAACGTAGGCGCCTCCACACCCCTACTTGGCCACCCCTTGACGCCTCCTGGGAGCTCCTTGCAGCTCGGGAGGCGGCCGGTGACGCTGCTGTGTCACTAAGTGACTGTCACCTCCACGCATTTCCGCAGCGCTTGCTTGGCCTCGCCCCCACGCTGCTGCTGCGTGGCACAGATCCCGTGCCGCAGCATGGTGTGGGGAAGGTGGAGGTGGAGGTGGCAGGCTGCTCGAGCTGCGGAAGTGAGGTAGGGAGAGGTGGCAGGCTGCTCGAGCTGCGGAAGTGAGGTAGGGAGAGGTGGCAGGCTGCTCGAGCTGCTGAAGTGAGGTAGGGAGAGGTGGCAGGCTGCTTGAGCTGCGGAAGGAGCTTATGAAGCCTCAGCAGACCATCTGGAAGGCCGTGGTTGGGCAAGACGAGCAGGGCATCCAGGTGCACCCACCCACCCCAGCGCGACCGAGAGCAGCATGCTGAGAATGCAAGGGACAAACCCCCGAGCAGAGGAACGTCGCTCCTCCGCCGTCAATCCTTCAGACACACTCGTGACACGAGCCCCACGGGCGCTGGCGGGATGGTCCGCCCCAGGTGGAGGACGACGAGGGCGCTGAGGAGCTGATGGACCCAGAGCGGATGTGGCAGCCACAGCTGCGTGCGGCGGACGTGACGCGGGTACCGCCGGATCCCGAGGAGGCGGCTCTCGCGTTCCTGGAGCCCAAGGAGGCGGTGCGGATCGAGCTGCAGCTGAAGAACTCGCGGCGGCGGAACAAGGTGCACTTCAACGATCACGGGGTTGGGGTGATCCCAGATAACAAGGTGCTGGCGATGTGGGAGGCGCACGAGGGAAGCAAGGTATGTCTCGCGGCACAATGATGGCCGCTGCCCTCACCGCACGCTAGGCATGGATGCGCCACACGCACTTTCCTGGAGCTGCCTCTGGAGCTGCATGCCACGTGCAGCGCGCGGACGGGCCGGCAAGACGTTACCCGCATTTACAGAGATGCTGCCATCTCTATTGTACGGTGATACACCGAGCGAGCACGCAGCCAATAATGAGCCTCGTATCGGATGCCGAGTGCCCTGCCCACAGAAGTGCCTCGCGCCGGTTCCCGTCTGAAAGCTGCACGGTTCTGCCCAATGCCTGTCGCCGTGTAGAAGGAGGAGCTGGGGTGGGGTGGGGGCCTGCCATGACGTGCGCTGGCCGGGGGTGATGTGTCGTCAGGTGTGCGAGGACCTGTTCCCCAAATACGACCTTCCAGATGGCCGGCAGGTGTCATCCCCACCCCCTTGTGTCAACCCCTTAGCCGCGACGCGGGGGGGAAAGAGAGAACGGAAGAAAATGGCATCCCTGCTGGGAGGTGCCGGGTGTGACGCTTCCCAGCCAACGAGGCGCTAGGCAGGCGAACTCTTGTACTTCCTGCGATTCTGCGAGCCGCGCCTTATCCCGTATCGTGTCCTTCGACCGCACGTGGCAGTAGCGAGGCATTTAGTTTTGACGACTCTTCGCAACGTGTCGAAGGTTGCGGTGTATCCCAGCAGGGCCCCTCTGGAGCGCCTGCAAAGCTTTACAGACCAGGCACCAAGCTCCCACCGCTTCAAGCCCAGACGCCAAAGCTCCCGGAGTTTGGTGCGCCGCAGCCGGCATGCTCGCCAGTGCCGATGGCTCGGAGGGCGCTTGCGAGGCGGTGGGGGCTCGGCGGCTGGGTCAGGTCCACTTCCATCAGCCGAAGAAGCAGCTTGTGGACGAGCAGCACATGGGTCCAGTGGCGGCCGCTGCGCCGCTCTTCTCCACGGAGGCGATGTCGCAGGGCGGCCTCCCAAGCGTGGACGAGCTGATGCGGCAGACCTGCGCGATGCCTCCTGCCACCCTCCCAGATCCCGTGAAGCAGCGCCCCCTCGCGCCCCCGAAGCCCCCCAAAGCGATCCTCTTCAACCGCCCCACCATGGTGCCTATCTTCGTCACCGGCCAAGAGGTGCGGCACGCTCGGTGAAATCAGCCGTGGCAACTCCGCCCCCCGCCGTGTCCCCTCTGCTGAGAGCCCCTTGGCCACCCAACGCTGCGTGGCTCATCCTTGGACCGCCTGCTTTGGCGCCACGTGGCCACAGAAGAGCGGCTGCACTATGTACCCACACCGGGGATCAAAGGATTCAGCACACACTTCGGATTTTAGGGGTTTTTTGGGGCGTCGGTGCTCTGAAGACTGGAGGGAGCCGCGCGCCAGGTGGAGGGGGGCAAGAAGCTCCGGGTGCAGAGGAAGCCCGCATCCCAACGGCCGCCAACCCCCAAACCACCCATAGACTGGTTCAAACATATCTTCAAAAAGTGAGCCCCGGTTGTGCGCCTGCCTCCTCTCTGCCTCCTCCTTGCTCGCACCCCGCGCCTCGCCTCGTGACGTGTCAGATGGCACTCCCCAGCGGGACGACCTAGGGCCCCCCCGTCCCCCTGCGGGAATCTGAAGGATGATGAGGGGCTGGGCTTTCTTCCTCACCGTCCTTTCCGGAGAAGTTCGGAGAACAGGGGCCTGGGGGCGTGGTCTTCCTCCCTCCCCCCCGGGTGTCCTGCCGTGGTGATTTTGGGGAGCTTCATGCGGCCCTCATGGCTGAGTTCTCCTCCTGTTTGATGAAGAATAGACATGAGTCCCCCCCACCTTCCCAGCGCTCACACCGAGCTGCGGGCGTCCTTCTCTTGCTTCCTGCGAGGAGCTGTGGGGTGCACCGGGTGAGCGTGGAGGGGCGGACATGCGAGGCCCGCCCAGGCACAAGAGCGTTTTTGCACCACGGCGGCGAAAAGCGGACAGCAAGGACTACTACGATACCCAGGCATGCTGGTCCGATTCGTTTGAGATCGAGTGGGCTATGCTGGCGACCAAGGTGAAGACCTGGCGAGGTCACTCAGGAGAGGACGCCGCACCTGTTGCCTCCCGCAGGGTGTGCCTGAAGTGATTCAGGGGTAACCTCGAGCGATCAGGGCTGTCGTCGCGAGGGTAGCCTGCTCGCGGTGCTGGGTGTTGGGGCGGAGACACGAGCATGTGGGGTGGGGAATGGGGTTGGGGTCAACAGCCCGGCCTGGTGAAGTTGATGGGCTCGCCTGACGATGTGTCGCACGCGAAGCAAGTCACCTTTCAGTTCTTCATGATACTCCACAACATCTTCTATGAGTATTGCAGTATGCCCCGGCGCGCAGCTTCCTCCTGCCCCGGAGGCTGCAGCGCTGCCGCCTCGGTGGCTGGGAGCGCGCGTGGCGGAGTTGCTCCTCTCGGGCTTCTCCCTCGAGTCGTCACCTTCTCCTGACGGCTGCCTGGGATCAGAGGAAGTCCGCCAGCATCGTCCGCGACCGGTGGCTCATCGCAGCACCACCCAGGGGCTGTCAAGCGGGGCGCGTTGCGCTTTGCCTGAAGGCGGCGCTGGGGGGCTCGGGGCTGACTGGCCCAGGCCTGGACTTGGAGAGCCCGTGGAACCTCGGCTTGAACTGCTTCACCAAGTTCGCAAAGGACGCGAAGATCATCGACGAGACGTCCGCAAATTGTAAGGCGGCGGACCTGGACCAGTACTTCATTGCGGTGAATGTGGTTCCTCTCAAGAACTCCAAGGTGGGCCCCCCTTTCCTGCTCTCCGCCCCCCCCACCTCCCGTACCTTGCTCCATATGCACCCCTCCTCCCCCCAAGGTCCTCAGTTCTTACTTTGTTGCAGTGACTGTTCCCTCTCTTTCTCTCATTGGACCGATTCCTTTGGCACCACGTAGCCATTGAAGACCGGCTGCACTATGTACCCACGCCGGGGATCAAAGCATTCAGAACACACTTCGGGACACTTATCCGGATGTTCCAGAGCTCACTAGTGGAGAACGGGACCGCCTAAGCCTCACTGGGCCACCTGAGCGCCTGCCCCAAAGCATGGTCTCAAGAGAGCTTGTCCACCCACCATACGTCCGGTGCTCCAAAGGGTCGTCCCAAGGGGCGAAGAATGATGGACCGGATTGCTTCCTTCTGACATTGGGACGAATGGGGCATTGATCCCGCCTATAAACTTTCCAGTAGCACACAAGCTCGATGTGTGAAGCCTGGCTAGTGAGCGCGTGAGCTGGCGTGGCGGTGAGTAAAATGGCCACAGAGGGTTCGCGGATTCCAAATTTCGGAGAAAGGTGCATATGTGTGGGAGCTCCGCACGAATCTCAGAGTCTGCGAGTATGTCTTCGCCGTCCTGCCATAGTCATACCAGGATACAACCGGGTCGCCATATGTGTGCTCACGATATACCATTGGCAGCACACCAGCAGATTGGTCCAGCTCGCGTGGCAGGCGCGGGACCGTGGTAGGCACAGCGCTGAGGGGTCTTCTTGGAGAAGATCTGTGATGACGGGCCTGTGATGACAGGCTTTCCCTGTCCTCTCCGGGCGCCGGGTTTCTCGGGATGGTTTTCATGCGTTGAAAAATGGATGCGGGAGGGCGGCAGTCCGCTCTACCGTCCCTCCCTCCCCTGTCTCGAGGATTCGAAGCCATATCAAGACTCAGCATTCGGGTGGGTGCATGGCTCAGGCCAACCTGAACAACCCGGCGCGCTCACTGGTGATGTACGAGTGGCTGGACATGCTGGTCCGCTGCGGCATCGCCAAGTACGGCAGCAAGGACAGCCAGCCCGACACCGCGCCCCTGAGTCCCTCCAAAGCCTACGAGGTACACGCCCTTGCAGCGCGCGTCCGCGCACGCTGCGATGCTGATCGGTGCCCTGGGCCCAGCGCCGCAAATCCCGCGCATGGCCATGGCTGATGCACCCTGGTGGCGCGCAGGGGCGCCCACAGGTGACCACGCGCAGCATGACATGTGCAAAAGCATTGCCTGGAATTACCCTAACACCCACGTGGAGTGCCGCGATGACGGGTGAAACGGCTGGCCAGTGCCACCATGGGAGCGGAGGTTGGCACGGGGCGCATGGCTGACGTGGCGCAGCAGACAGACCGAGCCAGGGGTGGATGTGCCCCATGGACCTCGCTGATGCGGGATCGTCTCGTCTTTCCCTGTGCGCTACTTTGCTCGTCACCTGGACTCAGGACGAGATCGGAGTCATCAGGTTCGACTGCGCAGTGGATCGGGTGCTGGCATTTCCCAGCGCAAGCTCCGATTCGAAGCTGAGGTGTCATCGGGTGATTGGTGGGGTTCGGGGCACATATGCAGAGGCTGCTGCACGAAATATTTAAGGTCGAGGGTGCGCCGCTGGAGTGCTCGCACGCGGTGGCGGTCGCGCCAGATGATTTCCGCATCGCTGAGCTGTACAAAGAGGAGGTGGACCAGTTTTTCATGTCGAACCTCCCTCTGTTGAAGGCACTTTACAACCACACCAAGGCGCTCGCCCTCGCCCTCGCCCAGCGCGCTCACTCCGGACGCGCCGCGCCACATTGGCGCCTTCCTGCGCGGACAGCGCTGCCCTCGCGGCTCCGCTCTCGCTCGCGTGACGATGCCTCCCTGGCCTATCGCCGCGTGGGCCGAGCGCTAATTTGTGGGCACGGAGCTCCGCGGAGTCACTGACCATATTCGGAGGCGCGCTCCGAAAATAGAGCGAAAGAAACGAGCGGCCTTTGACACCAAACTGAAGACCCGGAGCCGTTCCCGCGGAGGGTCGGGCTTCAGGGTGCCTTATTTGCAGGCCTAAGGCATCCTGTCATCTGTCATCCAAGGCAGGCTCGGGGCATAGGACCGAGGGACGGGCAAAGCCAGCACATGAGCAACCGGTCGTCACGCTGCAGCACTCTGAGAGGTACGTCCGGCATGCGGAGGGGGTACGCAGGGGCTCTCTCGGTCCACCCGCCTCACGGTTCCCGACTACATGAGCCTGATGCAGAGCCTGCACCTCATCGTGGACGGCGACAACGGCATGCTGGTCGCCCGCGAGGTGCTCCTCTGCTTCATGAAGGTGCGGGCGCCGCCATGGAGGGGGGCCCTCTCAGGTCTTCACTCTGTCATGGAGGGGGGCCCTCTCAGGTCTTCACTCTGCCGTGGAGGGGGGCCCTCTCAGGTCTTCACTCCGCCGTGGAGGGGGGCCCTCTCAGGTCTTCACTCCGCCCAGGAACGCCCCGGGGCGGCCCTTGGCACTGCGCCCTCCATGGGCCGCGTGGCACTGAGCCGGCCGGGCTGCGCACTGCCGACATTCCGCTCTCGGCCACTCCGCGCCGCCTCCCTGCGAGGCCCCTGGCCGTGCAGCCACCCCGAAGACTGCAGAGGGCAGCAGGAGTGGGCCGCCAGCTGTGCAATGTTGGATGGCCGCTGGCGGGGAGCGGCTACCGCCTTCACCCTCTTGAGCGCAGTAAACTAAGAAGACGGGGGCCGTGCGGGGGGTCATGTGGACAGAGCCGCATGTTGATAGTGAACCCGAGGGAGCAGGACGTGAGACCCCTTCTCTCGGCTAGTCGCGCTAGCCGAGCTCTGGACCCGATCTAAGCAGCAACCCACCCGAGCGAAGCACCGCACGCGTCGCACATCGCCTGCTCACTCAGGGCTGCCTTCTTAGAGGTGGTGAAACGACTGAAGCTTGAAGAAGGGAGTCGCTTGGGACAAAGAGCGCAAGCACTCCGCCTTTGCGCCGGCGCAGATGGCTGCTTCTGTGGCCGGGCGCTCTCGCAGCGGCCTCTCCTGGAGACGAAGCGCTGCCGCGCCGACGTTCTCGCGGCGCACTGAGCAATGTTTCCAGTGCAACTAGACACGGGCTGCCTTGAGTTTGGCTGAATGCACGACCAGACATTCCGTTCCGCACTCGGTCCATGCAGTCATGGGTCCACAATCCTGGGATGGATCAGTCAGTTGCGGCCGCTGTGGCACCTGCCACTCCATAAGGACGCATCATGATGTCAGATGATGGACACGCCTTCTCCTCTTCCTAGGGCTCCATGTAGGCAACGTCAGCATTTGGATAGAAGGCAACTTCCATGGAGGCAGCAAGGCGGCAGGTGCCTCCCATCAGTCTTGAATACCTCCCTAAGGGCTTATTAGGGATTGGGCCGGGCGGCGGGCTGGGAGCGGAGGCAGTTCAAGGGTAAGAGCCTCGATTTTGTCGACTTTTTGGAATGTCTGGCCCGCTTGGCAGACTGCCTGAGCCCACCCACGTGCGTTACCTCACCCTGCTTCCAAAGCCTTGCTCGGTACTCACTCGCTGGCAACTCGCTGGCAACTCGCTGGCCTGGACATCGCCGGGTCCATGGAACTGCCAGCACAGTGAGCACCGATGTACTACAGAACGCGATTGCACGTTCATCCTTGCACGTTCATCCTGGCTGACTCACTTCACCTGAGAACTCGGTGTCATCGATTTCCGCGGCTTTCCTGGGCACCCTGGTCCCCCCTCATGCATGCTCTTCTCCGGTGCGGCTGCACTTCTGACTCCTGTGACAAGTTCGTGCCATGGGGGACCTTCACCAATCACAGCGAGTGGAGTTGAGGTGCGCCAGAGTGGAGCAAGGCCTGGGCATGGAGCGCAAGTGCGCGCGCCTGGGCCGCCGTCTCTCGTGTGCTCTGGATATCTCAGCCACACTGAACGCCGTGAGCAGAACTGTCCCCGGCGGGGTGATGGAAAGATTTTCGATGTGAGAATCAAATCGTGTATTTCGATGTGAGAATCAAATCGGGTGGAGGGGTTTGGCAGGCTAGACGACTTGAGAGGGAGCGGCGTGGAGAGTGTGCTGGAATATTATAAGATGACAATTTTCAGTCGTACCAAGCCACTGCCCCGGCGGAGCTCATATGGAATGTGGAGCCCAAACACCCGGCCTCTGGTTGAGAAGGTGTGACATGGACCGCTGTCATCACACTCCGTGTGAATAGTGTTCCTCGTAGCAACATTATATTGGGCTGGAACGCATTGGCACAAAGTGCTCAATGTCGAACTGCGTGATTAACCGAGGGACAAGAATTGGGTCCAGGTTTCTTAGCTCCACTATCTGGGGTGACGTCTCAGCATGCGATGATATGCGCTGGTCTCGAGAGATGCACGGATCGCACGATATGCAGTCAGCTGCCATTGCATTTGCCACCTTCGAAGAGAAGAAGATTATCAGCAGACTGGAGGCACTTGAGTTGCTTGACAGCGGGAAGCATTCTGATCATGTACTGATTTGTATGGAGTGGTAGCAGATCTGGTTAGGGCCCACGGTGCGAAAAAGTAGCCAAAGCTTTATGTTTTGTGGCAGAGGTAATGAAACGGGGAATGGTTGATGCAGATTCAAAAGCTGATGGACCTGATAGAATTCCACCTGATGAAGAAACATGGCGTTTCAGATCACCGCAAGCTCGTAAAAAAACTTGTCCATTTAACCACCTTCACCTCAGGGAATGTCTAGCGCTCCCTGAGATTGTGCCCATCTATTGAAGAAGAGTCACAAAAATGAATATATGTTAAATTAAGTTGGCTTGTACCTTTTAGACTAGCATTAGTGGAGTAGCCTGACTGGGTCAATTAGTGGCTATCATGAATATAGGTGTGTATTTGGCCTGCTGTATAAGCGTATGCTCGAATCGCTTTTCAATGCTTCGGATGCTTTTGAACTGATCCCATATCCATCATCTTGCATATAGCAATAATAACCCATACGTCCTTAAGAAGAAGGGTTGCGGGGCCGCCGGCATCAGACACGTGCCACGTTCATGCACTTCCGTAAATGTGTTGAAGCCAATCGAATACTGTAACAACCATTCGCCTTCATCAAAACTTAATAACATCGAGAAGTCGGGGGGTTACCCTCCGCCGCGCAAAGCAGAGTCGGGTGGGGGGGCGTACCCCCGCGGCACGAAAGCAGAGACTGGGGGGGACTCAGCCCTATTCGCAACCGATCACCACTTACAATTGCTCAAAACACATGAGAAATGCCAAATTTTCGGCGCCTGCGGCGGGATATCCCACAATGTTATTGTGAGAGTTCAACGTAGTCCGCCAACTTCACTTCAGCCAAGCACCCTTCAAAGCTCCTCTAGTGATGCTAGCATGGTGGTGGTACCCGCGCGTGGAGCACCGACTCCCGCCCCCCCCGCGTGTGATGGTGGTATCCGTGCGTGGGGCACTCCCGCCCCTGCGTGCGTGGTGGTGGTATCCGCGCGTGGGGGGTGGGGCACTCCCGCCCCCACGCGCATGATGGTGGTATATATCCGCGCGTTACCTCGACTGCGCGATGTCGAGGTATGGGGGGAGGGGAGGTTTACCCCCCGCCGGCTGCACGATATGCAACCTCCTCCCCCCCTCATATTTATGATGCATAACAGATGGGGGGGTAATGGGGAATACACATTATGGTCCGGCTATGTCCCGCCTTCACTCAGGCTACTAGATGGCGCATGGTGGCTCAAGATGGTGCAAGGACACACATAAAACTTCAAGGCAGCGATGCCACAAGTCGATCCTAACCACAAGTTGCCGAAGCGGAAGTTAGCAACGCGTGTTCTAGACTGATATATTCCGTCTTGGATCTTCCTTGCGCACATTCCCACTAAAGCCTAGTGTGATGGTGAGGTGGAAAGCTGCTAGACGTTCATATTTCATCGAATCAAGTTTAGTATACTACAATTCGGGCAAGATTCGCACCGCTGAGAAATAGCACTCTTTAAAGTGCCGAACAAAACTGAGCAAACTTGGCGAGGATCCGTTGAGTCCGAATGTCCTGTGCAGTTGTTGGCTTTAACGAAGGCGTTGCCAGAATCGGACAGTATGACCATGTAGGGATGCTTGCCCTCTACCCCTTCCTTGGATATTGTTCGCACATCGGTAGAGATTTTCGCCGAGGCTTTGGCCTTGGGAAATTGGACACCTTGGCAAGTTACTCTTGGTGGCGCCGTGGACCCGGCATGAGTGTCGACCTGCGATGGAACCTCGGGCGCTCAGCAGTTTGATCAAAGCTCACATTACGTATCAGGGTGTGAAGTATACTCCTGAATTTCTGGGAAATACTAGGTGACATCGGAGCGTTGCCTCCATTGGCGCACTTTGAACACAACTTACCATCTCCGCTTCAAAGGACTTAGGACCTACAGCTTCATCTAAGTCCTCGATATTCTTGGAGGGCTTAGAATGTTGCTTGCACTTCTCGGCATCCTCGGCAATTGCGTCCTTCAACTTGGGAGACTTCAGTTTTCTCTCTTCTACGGTGTCTATAAGGGCGTTGATGCCGCGCTTCGCACACTTTGTCGTAAAGTTTGGCAAAGAATCCTAGACCTGCTCCAAGGCCTTTGGGTGATGTGGCGACTTTTGTAGGCACAAACGAACTGAGGGGTTGAAGCTGCGATCGCATTTCGCTTGTGGGTTTCACACGCACAATGAGTTTCACAGACGACGGTTCCCGCCGGTCCTTCCAGTGTCAAGACGTGCATCTTCCCTGCTACAAATGTGCACGGAAGGCACACCAGCTTACTCGGATTTGAGCCAAGGCATTGCTCACAATCCTGCGCACGTGCGCAGCTTCGCCTTGCGATTCGAACAAACGCAGCTTTCGAGCTACCTAACGTGTTTAGGGTTCTGGTGAAGAAGATTGATAAAGTCCTCCTCCTTCCGAGTTTTTTACCGTCTGGAAGTTTCCTTCATTGTCCAAATTATGAGCTTCATTCCCAGCCATCTGTGTTTTCCCATGTTTTCCCCATACTGTTACATACAGATCAGTGGTGTTGAAGTTTTGGGGGACAGCTGGCGACCCAGCAGCGCAGGCGTATTTTTTCCATTACCGATATTATTTACCGATTGGCGACATTTAGCGACACGCGTGTCACCGCCCAAGCTATCCCACAAGCCGTGCCACGGCTATAATCGGCCGGCGCATGCCGGCGCTTTAAAAACAACTGACGGCAATCGCCGGAGACACGTCAGACTTCAGAGACACTGATCGTCAATGTCGAATGTCAATGTGTAACTTTATTATTTTTTTGTACCGAAGGGCTTTAAAACAGTTCCAGTACAAGTGGCATGTTCGATGTTGATTTTGTAGCGGCATGATGTGGCGTGTGGCATGTAGTGGCTAGTGCGAAGATCCAAGATCGAAGATGTTTGAAGCTGTCTCTCGTCTGTATATGGCGATCGATTCAATATACTTCCCACAGTGATCTGAGTCGAGTCACCATCTAGCATATATGTTGTCGTGGCGGTGATTGTGTGGGAAAATCTTTTTACTGCGCGTGGTTCTAACACTCTCGACTCTGAACCGCGGGGCCTTAAGTATGTAACGTGGACCCCCGTTTAAACGCGCGCGTTTAAACGTGTGTGTGTGTGTGGGGGGGGTCACGTTCAAACGACGCCCGCGTTTACGCCGACCTAGGGTGAGACGGGGGGGACTTCTTGGAAAAGTAGTCTCGGGGTGAGAGACGTGCAAGCAAGATGAACCGGAAAGCCACAAGAGAATAACATTCTTTGGTATAAATGTTAGCTCTCAGCTCATTGTCGCCTGTGTGTACCAACAAAGGTGATACGTCAGATCTGTCATATCAGACTGTCATGGTGTGACAGCCGATATGCAGAGTCTAGCACACCACCTCCGCTGAGGTGGCACACACAGGTGAGAGGTGACAGTGAGCTGAGAGATAACACTTATACCTGCAATGCTATTCTCTCGTGGCTTTCCGGTCCATCTTGCTTGCACGTCTCTCATCCCGAGACTGCTTTTCCAGTTATGGACCCACCACGCTTCCAAAATTCTCGGAATACTGTTGCGCATCCTCAGCTACCGGAAAATGCGGCGGCCGAGAGTGATAAACATGACGAATTTCACGCTGCACAACTGTGCGAGCGCGCTCCCTCGGCCCAGAGCGAGCCAAGGGGGTCGGTGGCAAATCTTGCGGTGATGAATCTGGCTGCGTCGAATGATCGGACCCGAGGTCAAGCAGCGAAACCTGGGTCGCAAAATCAGAAGAGAGCACAGAGGTGGGTTGGCAGTGCGGCAATAAAATCGCACCACCAACCTCAACGCGCCCTCGGACGCAACACGAATGATCTGCAAAACTACTGGTGGGTCTACCGGAAAATCGGTCCCAATCGAAATGTCCACGCAAGGGACTGGAAAATCATGTTGCCGTGGCCTGTTTATAGAAAGAGATGCCGGAAATGACAGCCTGACTAGTTCGTCCAGTCAGGTGTCATATCCAGTGTATCATTCTCGGTGTACAGCTAGTGACCTAGACTCAGTATTTATGTCCTTTCTATACGAGTCTAGTGATCCGTTTGTTTACCGTCGGCAAGCGGTTCCCCACTGCCTGACTTGCTGTTTCTAGCAGGTTATGGATCCTCCCACGCTTGCGTGAACTGATTTTTGGCTTTGAATTTTATTTCATTGTTGCTCTATATTTACATTGAGCGTGCCCTTCCCTCTTGGGGCACTAGGAATCTCATTCCCGCCTCTTGCTTGGATTCAGTTGGTTTCGGCTTTGGGCAGATACGACGAGGTGGTGCTCTTACGATTTTGTTTTCACGGTTTCCTTATCTGTATTCGTTTTTCTGTTGTGGATTCGTCACAGATTTCTTCGAGCGAGGAGCTTCGCGCTCGTTTAGCCACTATTGATGGAAAGCTACGGAATCTGGACTCTCTGAACCGCTCGCGCACTGTGGGGCTCATTTCTTCTATGACTCGCGCTCTTTCGCACTTTCGGAACTCAGATTTTTCGGCGGCATCATCGGCGGTTTCCCCACCTGTTGTTTTGCAGATTGTTGTTACAGACAGTGGCACAGTGGTTGGTGGTGCTCACACCGGCGAGTCTGAGACCGCAGTGGAATCCGGGATTTCCGATGGTTCTCTTTGCGAAAAGGGAGTCGGCGACGGCATCGCTATATTGAGTTCTCGATATGTTTCTTCCCAAGTGACTACCACTAGACCCTCCCCTGGTACCCCTAGGGCGAGCAGCGTGCGCGCACATGCCCCTCCTGTGTAAGGCTGCGGGGCAATTTTTTTGGTAAATTACCGGTGCGGTAATTACCGGTAAGTTACCTGGTATTACCGACCCCCGTTTCTGAATTACCCTCCATACTTAAGATTTTACCGGTAGATTACCAATTACCGCATTGGTAATTTACCAATTACCAGGGATTACCTGGTAAATTACCAGTTCCCATTGTGTCAATTATCCCAATTTTAAGCTATCGAACGTAGGCATGCGGTCAGTTTTAAGTGCAATCTGAATTTTCGAAGAAATCGCGGCTATTTTAACAGCTGCATGTATATACGATATATATATATATGATAATAGCTACATAAATAATAACATCTGCATATGTGATCGTGTTGCATATATGAGCATATAGCGTGCCAGAATATGCTCACGCCGGCAACAGAGGTCCCTGGTGGAGCCTTTACACATGTTGAGGCGCCCTATATACCTCTGTCCTATGAAATATCGTGTCAATATCGGAATGGGCATAGTCAAAATTGGTTTCCGATCATGCTACCTCGCAGGGACCCGATCCATAAACCGCACCATGAAGAACTCGGATTTGGGATACTGTCTGTACTTTACCCGGTATTACCACACCCCATTTTCAAATTACCGGTAATTTCGCAGCCTTACTCCTGTGCGTCGCGAAGTTCATTACGTTCATCATTATACAGCTGAGCCTCCTAGTATCGGCTCTGGACAACGCCAGTATGTAGAGGATGTTAGTAGCGAAGATGAAGATGAATCGGAGTACCCTGTTGGGAATTTCGACGATTCTGAAGACGATTTGGAGGTGGAAGAGAGGGATTATGGCCACTTGGCTTGCACACCGCAATTTTCCACCCTTCGATTGGAACGGGATTCTGGGCTGAACACAGGTCTCCAACTAGAGTCTTATGGCGGAGTTTTGGAACCCTCAATTGAGGAGGAATTTTTACCGCAGAATGATTTCAATGTTGACGTTAATTTTTTTGTGGAGCACTACGCAGAGCACGCAGAAGGATGTTTGGAAAACGATAATTTTCCGGAGACAGACGTTGTCGGAGGAGAGGAGCTCGATGGGCACTGCACCCCTGAAGAGTGGGCAGCCTGGGACGCAGGGGGCTACGATTCTTTCGAAGATGGTGGTGCGCAAGGAGAGTATGGGGAGTATAGCTCTCAAGGGAGCTATTACGGACTCTGATGCTTCTTGATTTTCTTTATACTGACCGGCAGGACGTTTCTGTGGGTACTGACCAATTATTGTAGTTGGGATTCTTTTATTTTAGCACCTTCAATTTATTGCCACTGGCCACTTGCGATGAACTTGTACTCCAGCACGGACATGGGCGGCGACCCCGTTTTACAGTGCGTACATTCAACACGTTAAATCGACCGGCAGGGTTTCGCTTCGTTTTTGGTGGCTACATTCCGACATGCAGACCGGCAGACCTTTTGAACGAACCTAGCCAATAGCAGACAAAGAGAGTGTATGATCGGAGACGTGTTTTTTTTTTTTTTATGGCTCCTAGCTCATCCTGCTCTATCTAGCATGTACGGTATGCTTGAACACTTAACCACATCTTGAGACCGTAGCTAGCTTCTAGAGTTGACAGCTTACATTTCTTTCAGTAAACTCTAGTAGCGCTAGGGTGGTGTGATGTCACAAGCTGTGCACCTCAAATGAGACGGTGTGCCGGAAATGACATCCTGACTAGTTCGTACCACCAGGTGTCATATCCAGTGTATCATTCTCGGTGTACAGCTAGTGACCTAGACTCAGTATTTATGTCCTTTCTATACGAGTCTAGTGATCCGTTTGTTTACCGTCGGCAAGCGGTTCCCCACTGCCTGACTTGTTGTTGTTTCTAGCAAGAGATGACACTCCGCGACATACGTAACAAACCGTTGGCAACTTACGGTGGCCGAGCGACTCGCCCTTCTCCATCTTCTTGTCTGCCGAGGCCAAGAGAGCCTCCACCTCTCCTAGCGAACCGGGTACGGGGTGTATTGTCGGCATCTAAATAAATGTCGCACGTCCCTCCACCGGAGGTGCTCTTCCTAATGTAGGCGGGCGGGCAAGCGCCGCCCGAACAATATAAAAAGAGCGAGAACGCCCTAAAATATACGTGTCCATCAATTAGAAAATATTGCACTCAAAAGGTGAGTGGGCTCATAACTTGCTGGAAAAGCAGTCTCGGGGTGAGAGACGTACAAGCAAGATGAACCGGAAAGCCGCGAGAGAATAACATTATAGGTCGTATACATGTAGTTTATCACTCAGCTCACTTTCACATGTGCACCACCGAAGGTGACAGACACACCAGATCTGTCATATTAAACTAGCATGTTGTGACAGCCGATACAATATGCAGATTCTAACAGGACTTGGGACTAGCGAGCTTTGAAATTTGTGGATAGAAGCTTGCCGTCTGCGTTATTTTGTTAATTTCAAAATTCTTCTATCGTGTCGGTGTCGCCCACGCACACTATGTAAGGCCGGGTGAAGCCGTGACACCCTGCGTCCGTGTTACAAAAACTTAGGAAACTCGAGGGGGGAGGACTAAGTGGTCGAAAATTCCAAGTGGTCAAGTTTTCTTTAACTCCTATGCTGTTATGGCATTTGGAATTTCTACAGCATGGTCGGCTACACCGTCACTTTGTAAGATACATATCAAGGCATGCGTGTTCGTGCTTGCAACCAAGTTCTTCTTGGCATCATTAGCTACAATTTGAGCTATCGAATGCCTTGACAGGGGGTGTCTAAGGGGTCTAAATATGCGTTTATTGGGGTGTAAATCGATAATCAATTTCCGTAGTTTACTACGGAGATTACAGCATAGGAGTTAAGTATGGGGGTCCATACTGTACCAGAGGCCAGCGGCCCAGGGCGCGTATATCCCTTCCCCCACCAGTATCATACGTATGGATACGCGTATGCAGGCTTTGCCGTATCATAATCATTTAAAATCATACGTATGGTCGTATGCCGTATTGTAGAACTCAGCCCGACCCGAGAGCCGAGACCGAAACCTAAAACGGCGTATTCCACAAGACGTGGCTAAGCAGACCAATGATACAGTCGCTTACGCTTAGGCTTAGGCAGACGTGGCTGTGCATACTACACACGTGGCGAGATAGATGCTGTTCCTCAAGTGCGCGCTGCCTGAGTTTCGTCCTTCGCTCGATCGGAAGTTCGAGAAGGGGATCGGTTTCCAACCTTTCGATCTCAAGACTGTGGCACTGGACTCGCGTCGGACCTCGGACCTCGGAGCGTCGGAGCGGGGCGCGAGGGGCAGAAAATCGAAATGCAGATGTCGATCTAAAGGCAGCGAGTTCAGATTTTCCACGTGTACGCACAGCTGCCAACTCGCCCGATTCATGGAATTCCCTTCGCTTGGCCAAACGAAAGGACTCGGTTTCAGAAACGGAACGGAGAGATAATAATGATTTGTCGGACTGCGCACACGCCACAGCCCACACTGACAGTCTCAAGTTGAAAGTAGTGGGGAGAAATACAGTGCCGAAGTCGTGGGCAGAAAAGTGTAGGTGTCGCAAATATAACCACTGAGAATAATCCGACACCTTAACAGTTGGGGATTTTATTATTGCTCGTACTGTTAGCTTGCTTAACGGGAAGTAGCGGTGCGAAACACGAGACTTCCAGTAACATGCCGACAATATCGGTAGCCCCGAAGGATTTTGAAAATGTGAAGAGCCTGGAATCTCTGCCTGAAAAAGAGGATGTGTGGCAGTGTTACGTCCACCAATTACGAACGTGGGTCTCTTCGAGTTCCAACGAAATCGTTCGTCCATATCTCATGCTGGTGCGTCGCCATGAAGCACTTGCTCACGGCGTTTACAGCTGGCCGACCTGTATATGCTGTGCGTGAATACTCCGTCTACTGGCACATTATTACACTTACTTTTACGTATGTGCCTGCAACTCCAGTCCGTGGTTCGAGCTGGCCGTTTGCCAAGCTGACAAAGATCCGTTTTCAATATGTCCATTGCCCCAGGTAATTTCAGTCCAGAGCGGCGCCTTTCTCTCAACCACGGTCGCTGACGAGGATGGCAACACCAACATATTGGCGCAGTCTGCTCAGCCTTCAACTTCTCAGGTGCGACTATTTCCCGTTGCAGCTTTCAGACAGCAAAGCACCACTTCGTCGGCTCCTCTCGGCGAGCCTCGAAGTTGAGTGTGCGTGGGAGCTCGGCTCTGTGGCTCCTGTGTTCAAGAAGTCCAGTAGAGCATGCACGATAACGTTTCGATGCTGTGCACCACCTCTGCTCAAACCCCTCTTCCAAATTCCCCGTGTAAACAGCATCCCCTTTTTAAGGCCCTTTTGCATAGTCCCAGGATAGACAGCATCCCCTTTTAAAGTTTCCGTTCCAATCTTCCAGTGCAGACAGTGAGCCCTCTTGCAGCCCCTCCACCACTCTCCCAGTGTAGACATATCCTCTCTTCGTGTCGCCCAGCACGGAGTGAGACCACCCTTTTTCTGAAGCACGTGTATCCCACAGCTCTGCGCGTGTCCCTCGTGATTGAGAAGACCTTCGCGTTCAGGTCCTCTCCTTTCTAAAAAGAGTCATGGAAGATCCACGATGCTTGAATTCTTCGATGGCTAGCAAAGACCGCAAGAAAGGAAGGTCAGTCTCGTACCTTCCAAGGCGACCAGTGCCCCCCCCTACTTCGCCTCGGTAATTGTCTCGCTTACGATCACTCTCGTTGCTGCGTGCGGCTTGCGGTTGACCTCGGATTTCCTCTCAAGGTGCTTGAGGAAGGCAGAACTTAGAGCACTGGAGTTTCGGATGGATTGAATGCGCCTCGCGGAGTGCGCAGACCCGCCCGGGCGCTGCGCACAGTTCCGTCCACAGCCGTACACCTGTATGTAGAGCTTGGCTTGAAGATGAAAAAGGGGAAAGCGTGTATATCTCCACAAAACGCTCCGAGGCAGCTCGTGGTTGTACCATTGATGAGGGTGCACCCGCGAACTTCGCGCTCGTCTTCCTGCCTTCGCCTCGGTTGCTCAATCAGCTCCTCTTGCGGTGGTGTGCTGTGCCGTGTGAGTTCGCCTCAGACCCTCGAAGATCCTCTTTGCCGACACGGCCACGGCGCACCTGCACCGGGGACAGCCGGATAAGTGGGTATGTCCCCTTCAGAGCCGGATAAGTGGGTATGTCCCCTTCAGAGCCGGATAAGCGGGTATGTCCCCTTCAGAGCCGGATAAGTGGGTATGTCCCCTTCAGAGCCGGATAAGTGGGTATGTCCCCTTCAGAGCGGCCTAGTTCGCCCTCTCGAGCCTTCG
This sequence comes from Cymbomonas tetramitiformis, assembly GCA_001247695.2. Classification (NCBI taxonomy): domain Eukaryota; kingdom Viridiplantae; phylum Chlorophyta; class Pyramimonadophyceae; order Pyramimonadales; family Pyramimonadaceae; genus Cymbomonas; species Cymbomonas tetramitiformis. The sequence goes on from LGRX02033466.1 coordinate 63,663, forward strand.
TCAGCTCCGGAATGCGGCGACTCGCAAGCTTCCGCGCCGCCCTCGGAGATGGTGGGAGCGCCACCGTGATTAGCTTCGGAGAAGGGCGGTGGCACTGGGATGGTCCTGCGCCGGCGCAAACTGCGGCTCTACATCGATGTTGCATATGACGTCTTGTCCATTGGACTGACGGCTGGCTGACGGTGCCAGGAGAAGGAAAGTGCTTGCTCCTATGTCGGAGAGGCTCGCGCCATCTTGGCGGACGTCGGCATTGAGAGCAACTTCGCGCCAGTGCCGAGCGAGATGCTGGCGGGCATCGTCCGTGGGCAGATTGAGCATGCTCACCAGCCAGAGGTGTGAGTCGAGCCCTTCGTGCGGGGGGCGATCTCGCCTGCACATGCCTATTGGTCCAGGCGAGCTCGTTGCAGCAACCACTATTCGCAGCCGCTGTAACTTCTGCCAAGGCAGCACGTAACGCTGTAACTTCTGCCAAGGCAGCACGTAACGCTGTAACTTCTGCCAAGGCAGCAGGTAACGGCGTGCGCGCAGATGGCAGGGTTGCTACAGCAGGGACTCACGTAACGGTGTGCGCGCAGATGGCAGGGTTGCCACAGCAGGGACACACGTAGCGGCGTGCGCGCAGATGGCAGGGTTGCTACAGCAGGGACACACGTAACGGTGTGCGCGCGCGGATGGCAGGGTTGCTACTGCAGGGACACACGTAGCGAGCGTGCGCGCGGTGGCAGGTTGCTACAGCAGGGACACACGTAGCGGCGTGCGATGGCAGCGTTGCCACAGGGGGACTGGTGTGCGCGCGGATGGCAGGGTTGCCACAGCGAGCACACGGTGCGCGCGATGGCAGGTTGCTACAGCAGGGACACGTAGCGGCGTGCGCGCGAGATGGCAGGGTTGCTGAGCAGGGACACACAGGAGGTGTGTGCGCAGATGGCAGGGTTGCTACAGCAGGGACACACCTAACGGCGTGCGCGCAGATGGCAGGGTGGCTACAGCAGGGACACACCAAACAGTATTCGAGCGCATCACGACTCATATTGGGCGCTGCTCACGCTAAGCAACAGTCGAGTGGTGGCAAACGACCCACGTGTATCTTTCACTGCAAGCGCTGGCCGAGGGCGCACAGCTGGCGGAGGTGGCTGGAAGTTGCCGTGACTGTGATGGGTGTGCCCCCAGGAGCTGCGAGCCAGCCTGGCGATGTTGCCGTGACTGTGATGGGTGTGCCCCCAGGAGCTGCGAGCCAGCCTGGCGATGTTGCCGTGACTGCGATGGGTGTGCCCCCAGGAGCTGCGAGCCAGCCTGGCGATGCTCCCGGGTCTGGTGCAGTGCCAGGGCTTTACTCCAACCTTTGGTAAGGCCTCACTCTCGCGCCCTTCCCGCACCCATTTCTCTCACTTGGTCCCCTCCTGTGACGTGGCCACTGCGGGATCTGCCCGCCTGTAGTTCCGGGTAAAGCGCGCCACTGCAGCAGGGACCCTCAGGAGACGGCACCAGGAACCATTGGAAGACGCCGCAGCGAAATCTTGGGGGAAGGCGAACCGAAGTCTTTAAAAAGAGGTGGTTCTCGGCATCACTGATGGCCACTGATGGATTTCTCCGGCACTGGCACAAGTGTAACCGCTCCGCTTCCTCCTGGCCTTCGCGCGCGCCCTGCGAGAGGGCTGCTGCGGCCACTGGGCAGCTGCAGCGGGTGAGAAATGGGAGCTTCGATGACGCAGCGTCATGCGCAAGGTGGAGGTATCATACCCCCCCCTGGCGGGGCCCTTTGTGCAGGGAAGGAGCTCTTTGCCGCCGCAAAGAAGTTCTATTCGGCCAAGCCCTGGACTAAGCTTCCACCAGCGGCTCGCCGCCCAATCAAGGTGAGGCGGCTTGCGCCAGCCCCAGGCCAGCTCATGACAGCCACTTTCCCGGACACGCGCTCACGCGCCGCCGCTGATAGATGCTGGTAAGCTGCTGAGGGAACACTCATGGGCTATCAAACCGGCGAGTGCCCTGGTCTGCATCTGCGCAACGCAACAGCCCAAAGCCACTGACATGGCGCTGCCAGCTGGCGAGCCCGTCCAAGAAAACTGAACGCTGATGCTTAGATGACATGGCGCTGCCAGCTGGCGAGCCCGTCCAAGAAAACTGAGCGCTGATGCTTAGATGATGATATTGTTGTACCCCTGGCCGGCTCGCATGTAAACGTGGCGCCAATCGCTGACAGGGATGTGCGGGTGCTGTAGGTGTCTTTTCCAATCGCAACGGATGATGAAGGCAACGTGTACCGAAGTCAGGGATACGCAGCCCTAATTGGTCAGCAACAAGGCGAGGTGTGGGCTGCCCCTTCTTGCTTCCATCGTTTCGTCCACCTTTGTTCTCGGCCAGTAGGCTTCACCGAAACAAACGGAATTTGCGGGCCGATGAGTATCGTGGACAGACAAATTATGGCACCGCAGTCCAGGAGGGGTCACCAAGGGCAAGGTCCTTTTGCCACTTGTTGTATTGAAGCTTGCGCCGCTGCACTGCCGGCGATGCTTCTAGGCTTTCAGATGGGGCGTGGCATGGCGTGGCGTGGCACTCTTCTGCCATCACGCAGGGCTCAGTCGAGGCGGTGCTATGCTCGAGAATCACTCTGATTCATACGCGCCAGCTGGCAATTTTCCAATGGAACCGCGGTGCCGAGTTTTGGGAGCCCTCGGTCGGGGACATGCTATAGGGAAAGCGCATTGATGCATGGTGCTGGGGCGCTGACATGTCTACAGGAGGAATCCCTTGGGCTGGCGCTGTACAAAAAGGAGGACGTGGCCTGGAAAGCAATATCGGTAGGCTGGGACTCCCTTCACTCCACGCATGATGGCTGCTAACTCAAGGCTGTGTCTCAAGGCAGCTGGCGGTGACTCACGCAGCGGGACTGTGCGTAGGAGGCAATACGCACCTTCCTAACAGTAGGATACGGAGATGAGCACTAGCAGTAGAACTGGCGGGGTGCTGAATCGATCGTTGAGGAGTCCCACGCGTGCGATGCATGAGGCTGAGTGTGAGGAGGGGGCTTCATGCGCTGCCAGCAGTCCAGCCGGGGCGATCAGGAGACGCCGGCAGCGGACGAGGCGTCGATGATGGGCCACAGTCTGCTGTACTTCCCCATGCAGGTGCGCCTGCCCCTGCTCTTCTTGCGCGTGTGCCCGGTGTGGGCGCACGCGACGCCCACCGTATAGCTGACACGCGCCGCGCTCGGACCAGTCGATGCGGTGCATGCTGCCCTGGCATGCTCTTTCCTGTCTCTCCATGACCCCCCCCCTCAGCGAAGAGCACACAAAGCTTGGAAGGGCGGTGCCGCACTCCTGCACATTGCACGCCGCTACCCGAAGGGACGAATCGTGTCCGCACATTGCATGCTGCTACCCGAAGAGACGAAGCGTGTCCGCACATTGCACGCCGCTACCCGAAGGGACGAATCGTGTCCGCACATTGCACGCTGCTACTCGAAAGGACGAATCGTGTCCGTCGGTGACTCTCCTTTTTGGAATCTCTGAAGGCTACCATTGGCCACGCATCGAAGGCTGTCGACCCGGAGGAGTCTTGGGCCTCCTTGAAAGCTGGTCCCTGGCGCCCCTTTCTGAAGCTGGCAGGGGCGCTGCTGTCACGGGCAGGAGTTCCCCTTCGAAGATCTGGAGTGCGCGGAGTGGTATGGCTGGGAGGTGCAGAGCCCCAGTGCCTGGCCTCTCTTCGTGAAGGTGCGTGCCGCGTCTTTTGTCTGCCGCACTCTGCCAGCGCACCCACGGCGTGTGCGCCTCGTGTGTGGAGTATCTTCTGCGCGTGCCTCTCGTCTGCAATGCACCTACGGCGTCCCTGATGAGTGGCACGCAGACTTCCTGCATGCCCGCCGTGTCTGCGCCTCCGTAAGGCACTGCGTGCGCCCCTCAGCCCTGGGGAGCTCACAGCATCGTGCCAAGGGCTATGCTCTGCGTGGACTTGGCCACGAGTGGGTTGACGGCGCAGACTGCATCCCCTTATTGACGCGACTCAACGTTTACACGGCTGCCAGTCCAAAGCACTGATTCACTGCTGGCGGTAGCGGATATGTCTCAGCTGGAGTCATAACTGCTGACAGTGTCGTTCCTGTAGCCGGGCCATAACACCACCACGGGGACGTGGGTATGTCCCAGGTAGCAGCTGACGATGCGGAGAATGCAGAGGACGATGCTCCCGCCCAGGTGCGTTCCTTGACCAATAGTGTCATCGAGGGGCTGGGGAGGGCACGCCTCTCTCCACACGCCGTCGCTGCACTGAGAGGGAGGGGATTTTCCACATTTGCATCCTTTGGCTCTGGCTTTGCTGAGGCGGCCTTCGGTATGGTGCCTTCTCGCCTCCAGCAGCCCCAGCAGGTCTGCGGCGGAGGCGGAGGCATGCTCCGCGTCGCAGGCTGGCGTGTGGCACAGGCCCCTGGCATCCGGGGGGATTCGCCCTTTGAGGAGTTGCTGCTACGCACGGGCGCCCGAGCTCCTCCTCGAAGGTTCCAACGACAGTGTCAGCGAGCGCACGTGCCAACAGAGAGTGTTGCAGTAGGCATCCTCCTAAAGCGCTGTCGGGCACGCAGAGTTGCAGGATGAGCTGCCTCCTAGATCGCTATAGGGGGACAGCCTCTTAAATCACTGCAGCGCGGGCTGCCTCCTAGAGCGCTATGGGAGGGGGGGCGAAATCACTGCGGGCACAGGCTGCCTCCTACATTGCTATGGGGGCAGCCCCTTAAATCACTGTCAGCGCGGGCTGCCTCCTAGAACGATATGGGGGCGGGGGGGCTCCTTGAATCACTGCAACGCAGG
>LGRX02033467.1:0-79397 GCA_001247695.2 Cymbomonas tetramitiformis
AATATACACATACAGTGCGAGTGAATTCACCACTATCACTATGGACAGCATCCAGCATCATCATCAGCAGCGCGTTAGTCTATTTATACTTGCCACCTATACTGCCATTCGCATATTGATATATAATATCTGCATCCCATGACGAAAACCAAAACGGTTCCAGCTACAAGTACAGCGACAGCGAGATCCCACACCGAAGAAGGGTTTAGGGGGGGCTAATTTTAAACAAACTTCCATCTGTGTTGATATTGTTTCGAGCTCTAGCATCTATGGTTTTATTGCATGAATATCGTCAGAACCGAGAATAATAATTAAACCTTCAATCGTAGGGTGTAGAACTGCGTGCTTGATCTCAGCGCTTTGGGAGCTACCTTACGTTTTCCTCGCCGAATGTCTGTTACTGCAAGTCCACCTAATTCTTGAATGATGTCAAAACAGAGACGTTATCACACAATAAGCTCAAGCGAAGGGAACTGCATATATTTATAGTGGTATAAACGAGTTTTATGGCTTCTGCGCACAGGATGTGCTCGTTGACATCACTGCCTCTAGCTGGCTGAAATCTGCCCAGTGAAAGCCGCTTTCAAGCACCGACAGCAAACTTTGCACTTTTTTACACTGCCAGATTTTAATGAATTCCTTACGTGAAGTCAGTGCACTAGCCAGATAAAGTAGGAGATGGAGCAGCAGACGCCTTCAAATGACGCCTCCTTTCGAGGTACAGACGTGCAGAGGATTCGTGTACTCTTTCGATACAAACCGGAGCACAGAACTGAAGACGCGAATATCAGGATATGCCAGAATATATCGACGTGGTCGGAGTTCGTACGTGGATGTCCCAAGGCTCTCCAACAGGAATTCGCTGCAAACGCCGTTCTTGAGACCTACAATAGAAATGAATACGTTTTTCGGCAAGGAGATGTTGGACATTCTCTCTGCCTTGTACTCACAGGAACCCTTGCCCTGACGAAAGAGTTGAAAGGAGGAGTATCCAAAGTTATGAAAACCATTGGACCTGGAGCCTCCTTTGGCGAGATAGCGCTTTTGAATGACCTTCCTCGTACGCTGTCTGTATTGTGCACTGGACGGGTCGAAGTGATTTCCTTATATCTACCAAACGAGAAAACTAGGCTGAAGCTCATTGAACGTTGGACACCAACTCTTCAGGAACGAGTCAATTTTCTACAACAGGTTCGCAGTGTTGGTAAGTCTCACCCGACGAAAGGCGTGTCCAGCAACTCTCCTGATGCCCTAGTTTCCCCGACCTTCGAGTTCTGCAGCTCTCAAAGAACATTGTTCAAGAAATGATTTCAGGCGGATTTTCGTTCCAATCTCGCAAAAAAATACTCACCTGACCTTAGCGTGGGGAAACGCTATTTTCGCTTGCGGAAACTCATGCGGGACTCGCATCACCACATCAGTCCTCCGGTCTTGGTTTTTTTCTCCGTATCTCAGGTCGTAAGAAGCCACATGCGATGCTCTACGCGGAATCAAGCTATCAGTATTTTTCCCGCATCTTTCACGCGGGAATCGCGCTAAGCTTTTCGTGCGGCCGCAGTTCTCCCTTGTTTAAGCTGCCAGCTCCTTACATAAATAAACCAGTGCGTATGAGGCAAGCCATGCGTGGAATCTCTATCCTCACATCTACTTGAGGCTCATTTTAACACTCTCAACTTTGTCACATCCCATCTCAAATCTTGATTCAGGATACCCACGCCGTATGACGTGCTTCAAAACTCTAATTCTCGTCACCTCCGCTGCTTTACAACTATCAGTTCTGGTAGCTCCGATTGATGAAGTGCTGTTGACAAGCTTCATTCACCATCTCCACCTTCGCCTGCTGCGTAACGCGTTCTTGGGTGTGGACGCAAGATCACCTGTGTTTTTGTTATCCTGAATTCATTTAGTCGACTTTCCTCAAGGGATAATTTCCTGATGGGAAAATAGGGCCCCTTATGGCTGTCCTCGGTAATTGCCCTATGACTGATTCCTATTGCGCTTCCCGTATCGCACTTTAGCGCCCTTCATTCATTTATTTACGAGTAAGCTTTGTTTCTCTGAGTTTTTCTGCACTATTCTTTACGTGGGAATGGGCGTCGTTTGCCAGGGAGTCTTCTTCCCAACGCTATAACAGAGCTTGCTGCAGTGTGCAACAATCAAGAAGTTGGTGCTGGAACCATACTTCATCCAGATAAGGACAACACTATTTTCATGATCGTTGACGGAACTTGCCGTTGGTGCGAAGATTTGCGCTCGCGGTACCAACTTTGTCCAGAGGAGGAAGAGTTCGAAACCCGCCAGCCGACCTCGAGAGGCCAGGAGGTCTCCGGCGAAGCTGAAGCTCCCCAAAAAGATTCCAAAGCTAAGACGCGCACTCACGCAGAAGTCTCGCGTCTCCATCGACACATGCATTTCGGCGAAACGTCCCTGTTCCCGGAACTGCAGCACGAAGGACGCATTGTGGAAACCCTCACACCAACGCGATTCCTATATGTTCATGCCTTGGATTTCCAAGAAAAGCTTGGGCCGGAGTTACTTGAGAGATTTCGGGGGGAAACGGCATTCCGTCTGGAGATCGTTAGAAAACGTCTGTTGTTGAGAGCGCACAGCTTGGAACAGAAAGTCCGTGACAACTTTGAGGTATTCAGGCATCGGCCTTCCACAACTATTTCACAGGATAAACCTCAAATGCCCCCTGTTTGGCACATCTCGTTGCCAAAAGACATCAGCCCGCGGGCGGCGACACCTCTGGGAAGCAAGAGCGACCGTCCACCGAACGCGGGTCAGAAAGGGCTGGACAACTTCTGTCCTCCTGTGGGAAAGAGTTCTGCACGTGAGAAGCAAGTTGCGATGTCCAAGAGCGCTGACCCGGCTGTGAAAGTCTCCAATTGGTCCGGGAACCGAAGCAGAGTAGCAAAGCGGCGCCAGAGACCCGGCAGAAACGTCTTCGTGGAGCACGCAGGACCGCACTGGCAGCGACCTAACATGTCCGAAACACCTGCCCCTCGACTACTGCCCCCCATCAAACCTGCTGCTGAAAAAGTAAAACGGACACAGTCTCGGGTGACCATCTTTTTAGATTCCAATCCTGACTTAGTTGAAACCTCGGACCTCATTTCGGCTTCGATTGAGCTCCGTCTCATTTGATTTTCCAGCCAGTGGAATTCACTTCTGTGATGTAACTTCTCATATCTATTCAAATAACTCCAAGGTGAGTCTTCTGGAGTGACAAGGTATTGAATTCTTACAGATTTTCTTGTGAACAACGTAACTTGGAGGAATGCTGTGAAAGAAATGTTTGGTCCTTATGGTGTGTGGGGGGGGGGATGTCACGAAAGTATATTGGCCCAGTGGACAATTTATTCTATTCGTGTGTATCATTGGCGGCCCTTGGATGTCGTGGGCATTAAAATATTATGCCATGCTCGTTGCTGTATAGATGGAATCGAGGTATTTATCTTTGATTTTAGGCATTCAGGCAATGATTAATCGACCCAACGGACGATAATAGCGTTTGGTATAACACTCTTGAATGGCACCATTCCAAGTTCATATATTATTTGCTCTGGGCTGCACATCTAACTGAGCATTGGCAAACGGTTTCGGATGGTCGAAATTCACCGGCAGCATGCTATGTGAGTATCAAAGCTGAATTGAAGCTGCTGATTCAGAGCCATCCGACCATTCTAGCAAAACTCCACGCCCCTTTGCTCAGATGGGACGCGCAAACCCTGCAAAACTCTCATTCTTTAGACGCCAGGGACACTGTCAATGAAAACAGTTAATCGGACGATTGGGCGGACGCACAGCTCAAGATTATTTTTTTCAAGAGCATCGATCTCTCGAAGAAACGAACAATTGGGTCCACATGATGTTTTTCGGAGTATGTGGATGGGCACGCAACGCATCGCCTGTGCAACTCATGACGCGAACCGCTATATGACTTTGTGTCTACGAGCCTGCATGTATTGCAATTCTATCAGGGCACACTAACTTTCTGAACAGGGCACACACTGTGGATAGTACTCCACAATTATCCGCCCAAACGCATGTACAAAACTCAGCTATCAGTTTTAGGTGGACAGAGTACACCAAGAGAGCAACAACAGCCCCCTCGCCGCATCATATGTATGTTATTCCTGCTGGATTTGACACTGTGACACCCGAAACTGTCACATGTCACTTCCTATAGTAGGCTGGGTGACCGTCACCAGTAGACGGGAAACACCCGTTAGGTATTTATGTTATCTCTCTTTTTTATCAAGACACACTTTACCTTTCTGATATCGTAACCCTTAACTCAGGGTTTATCTCTCTAATTAGGTATATATTACCGCCGAACGATATATCTACCAGGTTTGGCCCCACTTACGTTTTATTTAGCCACTGCGAGATTGCCACTATGAGTGGCTAAGCTCCGACGCCTGGAATGGAGTGAGGCGCTCCGCGCGTGAGAACGCCGGCAGTCACGGGTATGGCCTAAATTTTGTGGGTTGATTTACGGCACGCCGCGCCGGTTGGAGAGCAAATTTTCTTGCGGGATTCAACGTTGGACTGGTTTACGTTTTCTGGTTGGATCCCACACCGTTGCGTATTGGCCGCCTATTCCACACGACTTACCAGAATTATTTGGTCTCTCACGGCTGTTGTATCGACGACCCGCGCGTTTCTTGGCCGCCCACGACTGCCGCATCTCTCACGTTTCTTTGCCTCACTCCGCGCCCCTTCAGTCCTTCTCATCATGGTTGCTTCCACTCGAGTCACCGCTAGCATGGCGAATCGCCGACGCGCATTATCCACAATTTTTGATTCAGCAGCTGCGAGGCACGCGAACACTCCAGCCACGCCGCCGGCCGCACAGCCGGCTGCCAATTCGGCAGGTGCTACGTTCCTAGCCTCGGTGCGTACCCTTCAGAGGGAGCACTTCGACATGAAGGTGTCCAAGACCGTTCGTCAAAAGTTGTTCGAGGACAAGAACGGGCGGTTTTCCGGGACTGAGTGCCACGCATCAACACTCTTCGCCAGGATGGTCTCTGCGCTGCAGACGGCATTTGTCACGGAGGACATCGGCTTTGCGCCCCTTTTCGTGCTGGACGATGCTACCCTGCCCGTCCGCGTGGAGGCCAACAGCTTGTTGTTCTCCGCGCTCGAGCTAATGGTTGACCCCTCGTCACCCGCGGCGGACTGGCTGGACTCCTCGCACTCCAGCTTCCCGAGCGACGGTAAGCGGGTGCTGCTGGAGTTTGCCCGCCGCATGATCCCGGCGGGTGACCCCTTTCAGGGTCAAGCGGACATGTTGAGCATCCGCATCTCTGCGGGCGTGGACCCGCATGGCAAGATCGAGGACTTCAACGCCGCTCTGAAGGCTGCGAGGACGCGAGCAACACTTGTTACGGATCGAAAGATGACAGACGCCCGCAGTTGCGATGTTTTACGTCGTCGTCGATGTCACACGCATAGTCGATCATCGATCTGTAACAGTCCGATCTGTACGAGTACCACTGAAATGCGCGAAAGGATCATCATCCTTCGCGTAGCTCAGTTGGTTAGAGCGTCGCACTAGAGAAGCGAGCGTCACGGGTTCAAATCCCGTCGTGGAGCATTTTCGCCCCATGACGATATATGATTTGACCCGGCTCGTACAGTGAAAATCCCCGCACCGATTTCAAACCCTAACATTGGTATCGAAGCGACGGTTCGGGAACCGCCTCAGATGTAACGGCATAAGGCACACGATGTGACCTACGCTAAGATCGCGTATGCTCGGGCACGGTGATGTGACCTGCGCTACGATCGCGTATGCATGGGCACGATGTGACCCGCGTTGATGACGTAGACACATTCCACACAACCCCCGGTACGAGCGGACAAGGTTGGCTGTCACGTCATCACATCTGAGGTCGGACCTCTGAAAAGTAACTCGACACGAATGTCGTGAGGTCACGACACTTTAAAGAGGGGAGATATGTTACGGATCGAAAGATGACAGGCGCCCGCAGTCGCGATGTTGGTACGTCGTCGTCGATGTCACACGCATAGTCGATCATCGATCTGTAACAGTCCGATCTGTACGAGTACCACTGAAATGCGCGAAAGGATCATCATCCTCCGCGTAGCTCAGTTGGTTAGAGCGTCGCACTAGAGAAGCGAACGTCACGGGTTCAAATCCCGTCGTGGAGCATTTTCGCCCCATGACGATATATGATTTGACCCGGCTCGTACAGTGAAAATCCCCGCACCGATTTCAAACCCTAACAACACTCCTGGACGAGGACGTTAAGGCGTTGTTCATCAAGGCCCTCGACACCGCCTTCTACCAACCTGGTGTCCCGGTCGCTTCTCCACGATCAACGGGCCGCTCACGACCTCCTCACGATTCAACAATGGGTGCGTGAATGCTACTCCGAACACGTGCGGGCGGCACCGCCACGGCGTCCGCGCACCGGTATTCTCACGGCACACATTTCATGGAGGGTGACACCGATGACTCCGGTGGACCCGGTGAGCTCGCGGACTTGCGGACGATGGTCCTCGACTTGAAGCGGCAGTTGGCCGCATTTGTCGCAACCGACCGGTCCGAGCCGTCCACGCGCGGGTACACTCCCCGCGCGGACAAGCCGGACCGCCGCATCAAGACCCGCTTCGCGACCACGCCCCTCCCCAAGGGGGGGAATTGGTCTCAATCCGTCTCCAAGAAGGTCGCCTTTCACCGCGACACCGGTGCAACCGTGCCGTATTGTCAAAATCAGGTGTGCGCAAAGGGCAAGGCGCGGCATTGGCATCGGGACTGCCCGAACGGGGGCCGGACCGGACTCTCGGCCTACGCTTTCGCTGAGGAGGCCGAGAACTCGGTGTTGGCCGCGAAATTTCAACATGCCATCGACCGCGACGACGCCGAAGAGTTCGACGCCCTCTGCATGCTCGCGGGCGGGAAGCCGGACATCTTCGCCGACCTCTCCGCGTGCTCGTTCTGCGAGGAGGATGGGGTGGCCCTCGTGTCCGCCGTCACTGAGTTCTCGGAGTTGGCACGCACGGCTGGGGCATCGACTTTCAGCGTCAACACTTTCACCGCCAGCATGCCGGTGGTGTCGGAGCCGGTCACGCACTCGCCACCCGCGTCGGTTGAATCCGACGAGGAATGGACCGGTCCGCCTAACCCCTTTTGCCCTCCCGTCACCCGCACGTTTGCCGACTTCATCGAGAACACGGGGATTGCATTGGGGGCGCCCGGCGAGCCGCCCGTAAGCATGAACTTGCTCTCCGCGGTCGAGGCAACGGAGAGCGTAATGGGCTACGAGCCCGCGACCTGCATCACGAGCGACGACGACGACGAGCATGCCTCGGTTGCGCTGCCGCAGCCGCGATACGGCTGTGGGAGGGGCGTTCCGGGCTTTGGTGGGTCTTTACTTACCTCATCCTTGGTGTGTGCACTTTTCGTGATTTGTGCTACCGCCGCGCCGCTTCCAGTGTCGGTGGTGCCGATGCACGCGCGTGCACGGCTCCGCCGGTCGGTGGTGCTACGTGGACTGCTTCCGCAGTCCCTGCTGCGACAACTTCACCACCTGCGCCGTTTCATGACGATCTTGGCGACGCAGTGGGTGGTGCGGTGCCGAGTGCTATACCGCCGCGGAGGCAGGCGCCGGGTATCGGGCGCTACGACAGGGATTCCGCTCCCACGGCTCTCTCCCGCTGCCGCCAGAGCTCGTGGATCCCGATCCACCAGTTCCACCTTCGCCACCTTACTCACCACCGCCGTACTCGTCCGAGGACGAGGCGCCAAGCTCTAGGGACCCCGCGGCTGAGATCGACAATTCCTCAATTTCGTCTACGCATGATTTCACACCAGCCCCGGAGGCCGGCAACTACCTCACCCTCACGCTACTCCGGGCTGGCCGGCCAGTTCCGTGGACCTCTAGTGGCTGAGATTGCTTGCGCCGTGCCTGCCTAGAGGTTAGCCGATGATTGGCTTTCTAGATGTGCGGAAGAGCTCTCTGCATTTGAGCTGTGTTTAGGGTTTTAGCACCTAACAGCTGCATCTGACAATCTTTGCTATGAACTGGGACCGCCCTGACCAAGAGTACAGGCCCCCAGCTGTGCTACAGTTTCCTCCTGAAGTTGAGGAGGGAGTTTGTTGCTTCGTTTCACTACTAGCTCCGGTCACCACCCTAGGTGGTGTGCTGGATTTGACACTGTGACACCCGAAGCTGTCACATCGTGTCACTTCCTATAGTAGGCTGGGTGACCGTCACCAGTAGACGGGAAACACCCGTTAGGTATTTATGTTATCTCTCTTTTTTATCAAGACACACTTTACCGTTCTGATATCGTAACCCTTAACTCAGGGTTTATCTCTCTAGTTAGGTATATATTACCGCTCAACTATATATCTACCAATTCTGAGGATGCATCCACTAACAATCACAACGTATATCGTGTGCATTGTGCAGTAGTTTGCAGATATCACATGTGGCATACAACAATTTGATCAAGGCTCCTAATCGGTTTAACCGATATTCCGATATATCGATATATCGGGGAAAACGGGAAATCGGTATCTATCGATATCATTTTTGTGCACATTTCATCGATAAATCGGTATCGATTCAGTTTAGTATTGGCGGTCTTATGTATTGTATACGGAGAATTGTATATAAAATTCAATAATCGATATGAATCGATATCATCGATTATCGATTGAAAATGTTGAATATCGAAATCGATCGACGATATGCAAGTTTGAAACCGATTAGGAGCCCTGCATTTGATTACCTAATCAAACTGTACTTTTTGTCGCGGACGATGATGATTCGGGAATCATGTGAGATACAGGGTTGTTCATGAATATTCGGGTATAATCATGATTACTTGCGCATACGATTAGTCGTTTTTTGAACTAATCAAGTCTAAACAAAGTGATATTGAACCGGAGTACTCACATTGAGAGGGAACAGTGTGGAAAGCCATTGTGAAGATATACATATGACCATATTTTCCTATGCCTATGTACCCCGACTATAGGATCATATTTTCCATCTACACTCTACAGGATTCTAATTACTAACATTAAATATATCCGCACGAACTACTCCGAGTGTTTTCTAATCGTGATATGAATTTTGATGCGTAGTGTGTAAGTATGCAGTAGAGAGTCGCTTGCCCCCGACTATTCACAATAGGATCGTATACGATTTCCGCAGATTTTTTCGTGGGATCCACACGGATCTTGCTGATATTAGCGGACGTTGGATTTTCGCAGTTTTCTCCGGATCTTACCGGCGATTTTCGCGGGACCAAAACCACCCTACCAGGTCACGCCTCTCCCGCTAACTCGGATCAAAAAAAAGAAATCGACGGAAAACCGGGAAAATCGCTACCGCTGGGTGACAGTGTGAGCGGTGCGGTGTCACCTTTGTATTCCAGTTGAGCCAGTGCAGTGTCACAGTAGTGTTGAGTCCGATGAGCAAACGAAATCCCACGAAACCGAAACGAAAGGATGCCGGATTTATACACCAGTATTGGTCCCATGCCAGCGCCAGCCATTCATTACGCAGAGCATCTCATTGAGATTTTCTGGGCGAGCCAAGTGCAGCAAGTATAATGAATAGTGCGCGGGGAGAAAACATGAATGTCGACCTCTTTGCCCTGCCGAGGTACTAAGGACTTTGGCGAGTGCCCGAGTCTTGTCCACTGGAAACCAACGTTTAGCCCTTCTTTCACTCGCATGTAGCGACGGCTATTCGAACTTACCACGCATACGTGCACACGCACGAACACACGCACGAACACACGTATAGACATACGCGCGCGCACATACACACATAATCTTATCGGAGGTATGGCGTATGCCGTCACTAGGGGGCGGAGCAGAAGTGCGCCGGCTTTAGTGTTCCTCCTTAACCTTGCCATAGTTTGCATGGGAGCGATACGCCGGCCGCTTCCCGGTGGAATGCAAGCTGGGAGAGGCGCAAATAATTTGAGGGGTGGATTCCAAGATGGCCCTTCCGCAAGTGCTCGCTTCCGCTACCCTCAGGTGAACCTCACTTCCGCGAAACATACAACTGTGCGCCATGCCCACACACACGTGTCTCTTCCGCGAAACTTGCATTCGCCTGCTATACCTACACGCGTGTTTTGGCGCAGCTCCTGTTAATATCCGTTTAATTCAGATGCCTTCGAAATAATCGCCTGATTCGTGGCTGAGTGAAGACCTGTATATTCGCGGCAGCCCCCCTTGACGAGAGCTGGGCATGCAGGGTATTGCGATGTCACCTCAAGGGGAAGAGCTGTACGTGGTGGTAACGCCCGAAACCTGGAACCTTGTCTCCCCATCACTTGGCCGCTTCACATATCGTTCCAGCGTAAGATCGAGCTCTGACTCAGGTGGAGTGAAGTTGACGCCAGCTGAACTAACCTTGCGAAGCGCGATGAGGTTGGAAGTGTGATATCGTCCACGCGTTCGCCGGATATTGTTGATCTTTCGGGCTATGTGCTGGATTTCCACACAGGATGGGTGGAACCAGAGGATACGCCGGATCGATCTGCAAACAGGCATGGCCCCGTCCACTTCCAAACTCGTACACCTCCTCGGCGCGGACGTAGATCTACGAACACTGCCTACTGCCCCCAACGGCCAATAACTTCTCACACCCGTTTTTTAAACCTTTTGCTTCAATTTTCGCAAGTGCTCGCAGAGAAATCTTCGCCAACCTCAGGCCTGTATGGTAGTATGCGTACGCGCGCATGTGTACGGTTTTCACATCTCGTTTCAGAGTCCTCAGAGGGCGCTTATGGTTGTCTTGCAACCGTGTTTGCGGCTAACCGGTATCCGACACAGCCCTCCAGCCAGGCCTGCTCCCTTTGGCAAGTGACGGCACGCGCGGGTGGGTCTCGTCGCCCTCAGGGATGGTTTCGACGATAGCAGGCACAGAAGCTGGTTTCTCAGATGGCCCGCCCGGTGTCGCGCGCTTCCACTATCCGCACAGGTCGCTTCTACAACACGCACCGGGAATCACGCACCAGCACCGTCGACGTATCCTATTTCTCTGCCGTTTGTCTTGAGCGGGCATGCGCACTTTGCGCTTGCGTGGGTTAGTGCAGCATGCATGCGGGATCATCAAGCGGGTTGCGTTTCATAACGTAGTTGTTCCACTTTCTTGTTTCACGAGGCGTCAAAGGGCTCAAAGGCCGTCTGAGAGCAGCGCGCAACCGTTGTCAGACTTGCAGGATCACTCTTCCATTCGTCCGCTTGCGCAAAATCGGGCCTTCGCACAAGCGAGTCTCCAGAAAGCACTTGCCAACTTGTCGGCAAGAAGTTCAACTCGCTCTCGTCCCGATTGCACTCGTCGCTTCTTGTCGCGACCATCTCACTGGAGGAGCGACTGCTCGCTGGCTTGTCATTCTCGAGGCAGAACGCAACCTCGACGGAGATGTCAGGTCGCACTCGATAGCACTGATATCAAAGACTGACGAAGCTGCCCGGCCCCACCCTCGGCGCTGCGCTTCTGAGGCTCGGCGGACCTGGTGGTTGCAGTGTGGCTGTTTCTCCCGACGGGGCTAAGCTCTACATCACTGATGGGTGGAATCAGCGCGTGCGCTTCATCGCACTTGCTACAGGTGCCGCTCCACTGACTTTCGCGTTGCCCTTGCTTGACTTTCGCGGGGCTCGTGCTTGACGTTCGCATTTGCTGCCACCTCCCAAGCCAACTCCGTTAACGCGCAAACCAGCCAGCACCTGCAACGCGGACGTGCAGGGAGGCTACCTGCGCCCCTTGTAGAACCCGAGATTGGGGTGCAGGGAGGCTTCCTGCGCCCCTTGTAGAACCCGAGGTTGGGGTGCAGGGAGGCTTCCTGCGCCCCTTGTAGAACCCGAGTTTGGGGTGCAGGGAGGCTACCTGCGCCCCTTGTAGAACCCGAGGTTGGGGTGCAGGGACATGTACGATGAAGAAACAGGGACGCAAGTGCGCCGACCACCGAGTTTTGGCCCTCCGGCGGGGTTGGCTGGCAGCAACTCCGGCCGTGGGGCAAGTTGACCCCTGGGAAGTCGTCGTGGGCCGACTGATGCAAAGTGTTCACGCTGGGCCGACTCTGGGGCGCAGGGCAAGTGTTCACGCTGGGCCGACTCTGGGGCGCAGGGCAAGTGTTCACGCTGGCCGGCTCAGGAAGTGCCGGCTTTCGAGATGGCGTGGCTATGGTGGCCCGCTTTTATTATCCAGCGGGCATCGCAGCATCCCGTGACGGCTCAACAGTGTACGTCGCCGACACTTGGAACTCCCGAATACGTCAAGTGGACACAGCAACGGGCAACGTCGGCACGTTTGCAGGCAGTGCGAGAGGCAAAGAAGATGGAATGGTAACTGAGCTTAGCCTACTTCCGACTGTATGCCCCCCTATAAGCTGCGAGGCACGCTTCCAGTAGTGATCGGCACATTTCATGTCTTGCGGGAACAGGTTGAACCGAGTAAACCATTGTATCCTCCGTCTACGTCGTAGATAAAGTATGTTGAATGGAATCCAGCACAAACCCTATTGTCCTCATCCTTATCTTGGTGGGTTGAGCTACAGTCAGCACAAACCTTGACGTTATTCAGCAACTATTGATAACCTGGCAGTAATCGGACACGAAACATCTCGTGAATCAGCTTATCTTCCAGGGCTGGCCTACATTAAGCATAAACCCTTGCATCATCATGTCCTGACGGGACGGGCTGCAGTGAGCACAAACCCTATGGTTCTCGATCTCATATTGGCTGGTTGCCTGCTGTTTACCCCAGAAGCCATAGCCAATCAACACTAGCATATGGGCTCATTTGTATCCAGCACATTTGACCCACTGAGTCCACCCCTCTTGGCCTTCACCCAGTGCTGACGGGCTGGCATGCTGCTCCACAAACCCTATTTTCCTTCATCATACCGCGGGCTTGTGTCCAACACATGTCCTGAGGTACATCATATTCTGACTGGCTAGCTTGTATCTGGCACACACCCTATTGTACTTCACTGGGTGTTTACAGCCTGGCCAGTATTCGGTGCAAACCCTCCGATCCTTCACAAATGAATTTGGCCTCCATCTAGCACAAACTCTCTGATCCTTCGTGGCATATTGAAGGGCTGAAATGTAATCTAGTGGTTTTTTTGGCATGTTTGCTGGCTGGAATGTTTCTAGCTTCAAACCTATTGACCTATTGACAAACGTATGCCGAAGGGCTGAACTGTTACGGGCTCATACCTTATTATTCTTCATGCTGTGCTGACGGGCTGGACGGTTTCCAGCACAATCTCTATTTTTCTTCCGCATTTGTTGGCGTGATGGTATTCATTACAAAGCCCAGAGTCCTTCCTCGTACGTTGACGGGCTGGGAAATATCCTGCGTAAACCCTTGTAATCTCCATGGCATGTTGACGGGCTGGGTTTGAGGCAGCAACACGCATAGTGCCATTGCATGTTGAAGGGCCGCCCTGTATCCAGCACAAACCCTATTGCCCGTCATTGCATGTGGATGGGCCGCCCTGTATCCAGCACACACCCTATTGCCCGTCATTGCATGTGGATGGGCCGCCCTGTATCCAGCACAAACCCTATTGCCCGTCATTGCAGTGGATGGGCCGCCCTGTATCCAGCACACACCCTATTGCCCGTCATTGCATGTGGATGGGGCCGCCCTGTAACCAGCACAAACCCTATTGCCCGTCATTGCATGTGGATGGGCCGCCTGTATCCAGCACACACCCTATTGCCCGTCATTGCATGTGGATGGGCCGCCCTGTAACCAGCACAAACCCTATCGCCCGTCATTGCATGTGGATGGGCCGCCTGCAACCAGCACACACCCTATTGCCCGTCATTGCAAGTGGATGGGCCATCGTGTAACCAGCGCAAACCCTATTGCACCTCATTGCATGTGGATGGGCCGCCCTGCAACCAGCACAAACCCTATTGCCCTTCATTGCATGTGGATGGGCCGCCTTGTGACCAGCACACACCCTATTGCCCGTCATTGCATGTGGATGGGCCGCCCTGCAACCAGCACAAACCCTATTGCCCGTCATTGCATGTGGATGGTACGCCCTGTAACCAGCACAAACCCTATTGCCCGTCATTGCATGTGGATGGGCCGCCCTGTAACCAGCGCAAACCCTATTGCACCTCATTGCATGTGGATGGGCCGCCCTGCAACCAGCACAAACCCTATTGCCCTTCATTGCATGTGGATGGGCCGCCCTGTGACCAGCACAAACCCTATTGCCCGTCATTGCATGTGGATGGGCCGCCCTGCAACCAGCACAAACCCTATTGCCCGTCATTGCATGTGGATGGTACGCCCTGTAACCAGCACAAACCCTATTGCCCGTCATTGCATGTGGATGGGCCGCCCTGTATCCAGCGCAAACCCTATTGCCCGTCATTGCATGTGGATGGTACGCCCTGTAACCAGCACAAACCCTATTGCCCGTCATTGCATGTGGATGGGCCGCCCTGTATCCAGCGCAAACCCTATTGCCCGTCATTGCATGTGGATGGGCCGCCCTGTATCCAGCACAAACCCTATTGCACCTCATTGCATGTGGATGGGCCGCCCTGTATGCAGTACAAATTTTATTGGACGTCATTACGCGTGGATGGGCTGCCCTCTATGCAGCAGTCTTCGCGTTGTCAGAATTTGCTGGCTCGACGGCGGCGCAGATACATCTCTGTTCCGCGGAAGTAGTGGGCTCCCCATGCAGGCTTGGAAGATGCTGCTGGACGGACATTCGGGCGCTTGATCAGGCAGCGAGTCCAGGGGGGGGCAAAGTAAAAGTTCAGAGCACATCCCTCATGCCTACCACCCAGGTTGCTCCTTCTTTTTCTCCACTAACACGCGTCCCGGGTGTTCTTGGAGCAGGGCACATATGCCAAGTTCTCCTTCCCGCGTGGTGTTCACCTCTCCTCATGTACGTTGCCACATCCCTGTCTTTCGTCCAGCAGCCGTGCCCCCCGGCATCGTCTCTCCCAGAATGACAAGGGACCGGCGGGGGGATACGGGAAGGGTGAGCTGACGGCCGGAGGGGGGCCGCAGCCGGAGAGATGCTTTTTGTGGCCGACACGGGCAACAACTGCATTCGGGCCGTGTCGTCCAGTGCTAATGTACAAACTCTCGCCGGTAGTGGCACCAAAGGCTTCCAGGTGTCCCCCATCCTCCACTCTGGGAACCTCCGTGACTTTGCCCGTGCCACAAATACCATGAGTTAGGCATGGGACGCCCATTCTTCCAACCCCCTTTACCGCCATCGATCGCGGCGCGCGCTTCAATCCAAAGCTGCAGATGGCGACCCGAAAAATCACACCCGACAGACGATGGCCTGGAAACCCATCCCGATGGATGCCCTACGACTCACGGCCAACGAGTGATGTCTGGACCCCTGCCTGCGGGACACATGCGACTGAGGGGGGCTGGCGGCGGGATTCTGGGGTATTGATGCAGGATGGCCTCGGCACTATGGCAAAGTTCTCACGCCCGACCGGACTTGCCAGCCACCCCACGGTAGCAGCCCATTCAACCCCCCGTGGCCACTGCTAGGGATCCCGCGCCACCTCACACTGTCTGCGTGATCTCGGGGCGGCTTGGCTGCAGGATCCCACGAAGCTGTATGTGACCGACACCGCCAATGCAAAAGTCCGATTGATCCGAAGCCAGCGCCACTCGCACCAGGGAGAAGCGGCGCAGGTCGGCACCCCAACCTGCCATGTGCCGTTTGCCATGTCACCGAGCCGCTCCCAGTGCCCCGCTACGCCCATCTGACGAAACGGAATCGGAGGCACACTGAACCGGGTTGCCGGCTGCCCTACGATTCACCCTCGCATCACGGATAAGGGCAGATGACGAGGCTCACCACTAAGCCTCACCGATCGAAGGGCAGATGACGAGGCTCACCACTAAGCCTCACCGATCGAAGGGCAGAAGGCGATCCGTTTACTTAATTCAGCTTCTTGTGCCCGTCCATTGGCATCCTGCCATCACGGCCGGGTGGTGGGGGGCATCACGGCCGGGGCCACGCAGAGCTGAGTGAGCGCTGGATCGCTTCTAAAGGTTTATCCACATGCTCGGCCTCTCATGACACCGGCTGCTGCCGTGACGGGTGGGGTCCTCAATGAGTGGGGTTTTTAGGGTTTTAGCCCTTCTACTATAGATTGGCCTTCTTCCATAGAGTGGCCTTTGCGCAGTGCACTGCTCATGGGCATCCTGAAGGCTAAAGGAGGAGGCTGCTCGCTGTCGATGGCGCTGACACGAAGACGTGACGCGCTGCCTGCACGAGACAGCTTAATTCTGCACCAGACTCTCAGGCAGCAGATGTCTAGTATACCGCAAGGGCGCGGTGTGATCGGCTGCACGCGGCGATGACTCTGGCCTTCTGATGACTCAGTGGCGAGGGGCCTCCGAGCGTACACCTCGGCAACCCACTTTACATGGGGGACCGGCTTCCCGGTGCGCCGCTTGCGGCGGATCCCTGGCCACCGGCCGCGCAGGTGAGAGCGCTTCCGCGCGGGGTGACCGGCAGGTGACCTCCTTGTGGGTGAACGGCACGGTGCGCCTGAACGCTCCCTTCGACTCCGTCATCACCTCCGATGGCCTCGTCCTATACGTTTCAGTACACCCCACCCACCACCCACCGGCCCCGAGGCCCGAGGCCTCGCTTGACCTGCTGGAACGCCACATTCTCACCTGCCCCAGCTCCCCTGTCTCCCCTCCCCGAAGTAGTGCACCCCCGGCTGCTCCGCGCTGCCGCGTGCGGTGGCTGCACCCTACAGTTTCGAGGGGTTTCCACACCAGCGGTCATGCGCGCATGTGGACGTGGCCGGGCACTGCACGGACTGGGCGCACTTGGTGAAGGCTGGTGCGGAGGAGCAGATGGCGTGTGGTGATGGCGTGATGGCGTGATGGGATGACGGGATGACGGTATGACGGGGTGACGGGGTGCGTGGGGCGCAGGATCGGGAAGCGCAGTGCATCCGGCGGGTCTCCTTAGAGACCGGCATCGTGACGACGCTTGCTGGACTGATGAGCGACGCGGAGCACTCTCACCTGCACAATCCGGTCTATACGCAAGGCAGCGCCGGGCAGGCACGTTTCGCCGGACTCTTGTGGGGCGCGGGGCGGGGAGACCCTGAGCTGGTTTGAACTTGGGGGGTTGACCTGGAGTGTGATTTGGGTGGAGGGCGCCAGGTGAATGTGATGAAGGACACCGGGACAGGTTTGACAAAGGAGGATACGGAGCACACTGTGCGGCACACCACCAGTCATCTGCATGACATGCTCTTAGAGGCCCACCATCGCCGCCTCGCGCCGAAGGATCCGGTAGCGCCTCTGCCACATCCCTCCACAAAGCTGACATGCGATGATGCGGTCAGAGCTCTGATATATGATGATGCGGTCAGAGCACTGAGATATAACAGTGGGATCACGCGGTCAGAGCACTGACATGCAATAGTGCGATGACGCGGTCAGAGCACTGACATGCAATAGTGCGATGACGCGGTCAGAGCACTGACATGCATCCGTGCGATGACGCGGTCAGAGCACTGACATGCATACGTGCGATGACGCGGTCAGAGCACTGACATGCATCCGTGCGATGACGCGGTCAGAGCACTGACATGCATCCGTGCGATGACGCGGTCAGAGCACTGACATGCATCCGTGCGATGACGCGGTCAGAGCACTGACATGCATCCGTGCGATGACGCGGTCAGAGCACTGACATGCATCCGTGCGATGACGCGGTCAGAGCACTGACATGCAATAGTGCGATGACGCGGTCAGAGCACTGTGATGTGATGACGCGGTCAGCGCCCTGACATGCGATGACGCGGTCAGAGCAATGCCATGCGATGATGCGGTCAGCGCCCTGACATGCGATGACGCGGTCAGGGCAATGACATGCGATGACGCGGTCAGCGCCCTGACATGCGATGACGCGGTCAGGGCAATGACATGCGATGACGCGATCAGGGCAATGACATGCGATGACGCGGTCAGGGCAATGACATGCGATGATGCGGTCAGCGCCCTGACATGCGATGACGCGGTCAGGGCAATGACATGCGATGACGCGGTCAGCGCCCTGACATGCGATGACGCGGTCAGGGCAATGACATGCGATGACGCGATCAGAGCAATGGCATGTGATGATGCGGTCATAGCCACTCTGCGCTGCTCCAAGGTACCGTGATCTCCCCTGCCACGACATGTGACTGAGAGTGGTTGATAGGGTCCCGGCGCTGCCTTCTCATCCCACTCGCCATCCACTTCAGGGGGGAAATCGTCCCCAGGGGCCCCCCTCAGCAAGTCACCTCTTCTCGGCAGTGAGAGCGGGGAAAGCACAGCGAAGGTCCCGGCACTTGCAGGCATCCTCTATCCACATGGAGTACGAAAGAAGCATCTCGGGAGCGCCCCTCAAGCTGGCATTTCCGCTCAGCATGGTGGAAACATAGGGGGAAGCCGGGCAAATACCCCCTTGCCATGGATTCCGAGGAACCCTAAGCAGAGGCATCTCTCAAGCTGAGGTTGGTGCGCCACGTATGTCAGGTTGGGTGATCTGCTGACGTTATGGTGCCACGCGTGCCAGGTGTCAACGGAGGCTGAGGTTGACGTCTATGCGGAAGACTCACCCAAAAAGGTGTGAACTCCTCAGCACGCATGCGCGCGGGCTGTGGGTACGGTGCAGAGCTGATTGCGGCTGGTGCAGTGATTGGCCGCGACGCTCCATGAACTGATGGACTTGGGTCGTGGAGCTTATCAATTTCGCCTCGCACGCGGCCAATAGCTGGCATTTGCACAGAGCTGCGCTGAGAATCGGCTAATAGCTGGCATTTGCACAGAGCTGCACTGAGAATCGCGCAGTGAAGGACACACCGCGCTTTGGGGGAGGATTGGCCGGGCACCTTAGATCCCGCCGAACGGCCCACGGGCTGGGCCGGCGAGATCACCATGGTAGATCCCCTTCAGTCAATCACGCAAAGTCCCGCTTGAACTGTGGGGGCTGAACTGTGGGGGACGACAGGAGCCAGCGCCGGTATCGTACAGCACTAATCTTGAGGAATACCAGCAAGGTGCACCCCCCGGCGCCGCCTCAGCCTCGATCGGGTGATGCTCTCGGTCTCAAAACATACATTGGCTCGATTTGTGCGAGGAGCCGGGCACCCGGGCTTGCGGAGGGTCCGCGGATGGGAGCGCTGGCGGGAGCACGTTGGATCGTCGAAGCACAAATCGACGGAGCGTGTGAATGTGGGCCTGGACGAGGATCAGACTCCCCGTGGAACAGGCGGAGGGCCAGCCGTCCACGCAGGCTCAGGCTGCCGTGATCTGGCTTAATTGGCCATGCAGCCTATGAGGCAGTTTAGGGTCGGAGGCGGCGGTGCGCAATGGCTAATGGCTGATGGCAACGGGTGGGGCGAGGGTGGGTGAGGCGCCTCAGGGCTCGAGGAGCATAAAGCGGGAGGGTTCAGGGTGGTGAGCGATATACCGTTGCTTCCGCCTCCCGCTGTGCCACGTGGCGAGACTTGTCTTTTCAGGGGACGCCTTGCCGTCATCGCTGCTCCGCCGTGCTGCCCCGCGCGGCTCAACCTGTTGGTCATCCCAGCATAGATGCATTTCACTTGCTGGAGCCACGTGGTTTTCCACCCTCACCGTCCTCGTTGGCGAGAGGCGAGAGGCTCCGCATCAGTCTCCGCTGTCTCCCACGGTCATGGTCCTCGATGTGAGCATCGCATTGGCCGCCTGAACTCAATCGGCATCTTCGTCATCCTCAGCATCTTCTGCCAACGCGGATCGCACATCTCGGACTTTGCAAAATGACATCCCCTCCGATTTCTACCCGTCGATGCGTGTGAAGCTTCGGCTTTCTACCCGTCGATGTGTGTGAAGCCTCTGCTTTACTGTCGATGTGTGTGGAGCCGCTGCTTTCTACCCGTCGATGCGTGTGAAGCTTCGGCTTTCTACCCGTCGATGTGTGTGAAGCTTCGGCTTTCTAACCGTCGATGTGTGTGGAGCCGCTGCTTTCTACCTGTCGATGCGTGTGACGCCTCCGCGCTGTTTACCCGTCGATACGTGTGACGCCTCCGCTTTCTTCCTGTCGATGTGTGTGACGCCTCCGCTTTCTACCTGTCGATGCATGTGACGCTTCCGCAGCATGGTGCCGCTGCAGGAGCCGGCGGCCTTGACAGATCGCATGCTAGGATCGAACCGGAGAGAGGCAGCTGGCGGAAAGGGGGGAGGGGGGGCGAGGGGCTATAACGCCTGCAGGGGCCGAAGTCGCTGCTGCTGATAATGTGGTGGGCAGTGTTCACGGGCACCTGCCTCGGAGTGACCATCGCGGCTGTGGTCCTCTTGGTGCTTTGGTGGCAATACTACGGCCGCTCCACGATGCAAAGGCTACGCCAGGTCGACCACCTTCCTTCGTCATTACTCGCATCTACTCTCTTCGCCACCTTCCTTATCCCACCACTCGCTCGTGGCACATTCTGTCCAGAGGCATGTGTGGGGGAGGACGTCTGTCAAGGAAGCGGGCTCCGGGCCTCCTATCCTCTCTGTGACGTTGGCAGCAAGGACAGCCAGTTCATCTAGCAGTGGCCTGGGCCTCGCTTCCGTGTTGATGGACATCAGAAATTTTGGATTGTCTGAGTCGTAGGGATAAGTGCACTCCCATTTCTGGAGAGGGCAGCCGGGACGGGGCGAGCATAGAGGGATGGTCCCCTCCAGCCCACACCCTTCGCAGTACCCTCCCTGGGCGCTCTCTTGGGTCGGCCCGGCCATGGGAAGGGCAGAACAGGAAGGAGCAGTGATGGGCGGGGCGCGTTTGGGGGGGGAGGGGGGGGTGCAGGTGCTGTCGTGGGCAATCCGGCGCCTTCACAAGTTAGCGCCGGCCGTGTTCGCCAGGCTGCATTCTGTCACTAAGCTCCTGGTTGAGCCCCTCTTTGCTGCTGGTGACGCGCCGCCGTCTCCCACCTGGCGTCTTCTGCCCTTCCGGCTCGCTTCCACCGGCCGCTGGCATCATCATTTACTGGCCTTTTGCTTCCCCTCTGGCGCCCGTCGGCTTGCCCGTGACCCCCGCCCCAGACTGCAAGCCCACAACCTGTCCTAAGGAGTGAGCCTCGCACGCGCATCCCGCGGAAGTTTACACCAGTCAGAAGGCACGTGTGTGCAGTACGCTCACGCCGGGCTGGTGCGATGGAGGGTGTGTGTGTGGGGGGAGCTCAGGCGGCTGGCTGCTGGGGATGATGTGGCCGCTCGCGAAGCGATTGCTGGGGCATGGGCGCCGGGTGGTCATCTGGGGCTATGTCCGCCTCAGCCCTCTCGTGAAGGGCGCCGCAGCGCAGCTCGCCCGGCTGATGCGCCAGATGTCGGGCCTGACGGGCAGAACCGCCTGGCGCCTGGTGGCCGGCAGCGCGCAGGCTCTCATCTCCGCAGTGCGGGCCGCGTTCCCTGCCCACATGTAAGCGCCTTTCCACTCACTTCCGCACCTCCGCTCGGAGTACGTCCCAGATGACCGCCCGTGACGTGGCAGTGAACAGATCCGGAGTCTGCGGCAACGCGCGGCCTTGGTGGCAGGCGGTGCGCTGCTAGGTTTAGACTAGCTGCCGGTCTGGCGGCAAAGGGAGGAAAGAGCTGTGGGCGGTACATGGCCTGGCGGACTGGAATGATATGTCTAGCAGGGCAATCGCCAAAAGGTGCCTCAAGCATAGAATCCCCTGCCTTCCTGCCTGCCTGCCACCCCCTCACCCTCTTTGGCGGTGCAGGTGGGAGCGGGTCAAAGACGCAATGGAGTGGATGGAACAGCGAGGCGGTCTTGCAGGCAAGGTGGTCATCTCAACCGGGTGCGAGCCCTTTTAAGTCGATTCTGCCATCATAATCAGCCGCGAGCCCTTTTAAGACGATTCTGCCGTCATAATCAGCCGCGAGCCCTGTGCAGCCGACCCGTGGTGCAATCTCTGCAGAGGCTGCCAAATGCCCTCCTGCGTCATATGCCCTCCCACGGTTTCTCCCTGACTCGAGCAGAAGACACTTCCTGAATGTGAGCCTGCTCGTAGCGTCATGTCACCCACGCCTGATCTGACTGCACTCACGCGTGTACGCTTATGGTGTCGGGCACTGAAGGTGGTGGTTCTCCCCATGCCCGTGGCTGTCTGCAGACGCGCAGTGGGACGAGCGCTTGGACTTGCGGGTCGATCGGTTGGGAGTGCGGTCAACTGGTGCCACGTCACCTTCCGTCGGTTCTGCGTCACTCTGCAATCCCGCTGGCGCCGGCATTACCGAACCCCTGAGGCCAGGGCCGATACGACCACCCAGGTGAATATTCGTCCATGGATGCGTTAGCGGAACTCTCTGAGATGCCAAAGCTTCTGCCCATTCCAACCTCCTTGTGCCCATCAAGTCCTTCAACCACATTTAACTTGCATCACGCTGATTGGGCGAATGCTCTGAAATGCGCTGATTGGGCGAATGCTCTGAAATGCGCTGATTGGGCGAATGCTCTGAAATACGCTGATTGGGCGAATGCTCTGAAATGCGCTGATTGGCGTGCAGGTGGAGCGCACAGTACGCCTGCCTCCGCGGTTGAGGGCGTTACCCTCGGTAAGCGATATGGCACTCCCTGCGCAACCCATAAACATGATACACAAAAATAATTTCCTGGCAGTCTCTGAAGGGGCTGCAGTTGAGAGGTCGCACAAACTGGTACATTAGGTTAAGCATTGGGCATCAACGTTGTTGTGCAAATGCATCGGTGGGGAAAAGTGCATGTTGGGGTATTCCCAGGAAGTCTCCCATGCCTCATCAAGGCGTTTCCTCGATATGGTGACTATAGCCACTGCATATTGATCTGATAGAGAGGGCGTAAAGAAGACCATTCAATGGTCCTACTTTGTGTCCAAGAAATGCTGAATAGTAGTGGAGCAAGGAGGCTCCTTGGTGTGCGGTGCGGATAATCCGAGATGCCACGTTCCGCTTTGCAGGATACCTTCACTAAGCTTGCAGATGCAAGAAGGAAGGCAGAAGAGTTTGAGGCAGCCATTCTTCAAAAAGAGAGAGCTCAGATGTTGACACCTGGCTTCCTAGATCCTCTAGGTGGGGAATTTGCGATGCCGGTGACGCCCACGTCTGGGAAGACCGCGTGAGAGCAGCTTAGTGGCGCGCATGCACGTGGCGGATTTGGTGGAGCAATGCCAATAGTTTGATATTGGCGTGGAGGTGAGTCAATGAATCAATGTGGGTTGCGTACTGGAACGGCGTCATGGTTCGTAGGTTTTGGAGGCGATTCTTCCCAATAGAGAGTGCAAAATACATTGCATATGTTTGTAATCGGATCCTTGTCGTCCGCATGGCTTGTTTTGCTGTTGGGTCGATAAAGTGCTACATATATGGGAGTAACGTATGCACGTTCGGCGGGCAGGTGGCTTTACGACGCGCGTGTATGAGTGGGGGATGGGTTAAGCGGTTATTTATAATCAACTGATTTTCGTATTGGCACTTGCTGGTTGGAAAATATGTGTACGCACGTCGGGCAAGCGATATCTAGGGAACGTCATTTGGACTTAATATTCGGTTTGTTTGGTTTCCCGATTTGATAGTAATACTGTTCGAGACTGGTGCTGCTTTATGCACTGCATTTATGCTGCGTGACCGATGTCGATTTGAATTTTCGGCGGTTTTCGCGCGGTTTTTGCTGTCCTAACAGTGTTCACGGGTGTGGCTATTTCGGTACTTCAAGGGGCCACTAGGCGTGATCAAAATCTGGATTTTGCTTTGGTTTTGGCCGTTGTGGGCGATGTGGTGGTTTTTTCCTGTCTATCGAGTGTTTAGTGTCGGTGCTTTGGTTTTCTTGCATTTGGATAAGGGGGGGTAGGAATCGTCTTTTACTTGACCGTGCTTTGCTTTCGATCGACACTGTGACGGTTTGTACTATAATGGTGGCTGTTATGACTGATCTGTACGCGCGATTGATTTCGGACGCATGCTGGCCACCGCACCGGTGGCTGTTCTTTATGCTGTCGTCGTATTATTAGTGACGGTGCGTTCTCGCCGCTGGATTCGCGTCGCTT
This sequence comes from Cymbomonas tetramitiformis, assembly GCA_001247695.2. NCBI lineage: Eukaryota > Viridiplantae > Chlorophyta > Pyramimonadophyceae > Pyramimonadales > Pyramimonadaceae > Cymbomonas > Cymbomonas tetramitiformis. The sequence continues at coordinate 24,071 of LGRX02033467.1, forward strand.
GCGCGCACCTTCGTTGTTCGCTCTGGCTGCATCGCGGTGGCATTTATGTATGTTTTGCGGGTTCTGGTCGTTCTAGCGGTTCTGGCCGTTCGTATATACCGTGGTGTATGTTATAAGAAATGAGATTTGTATCATGTACTGACGATTGCATTTCGGTACGGTGCGCACTTCGATCTATGGATAAACTTCGCACATGCATCCCTTTTTAGTCACATGATGATGTGCCGCATTCCACGAGTCTCGCAGGCCCCGTCGTGCAGGGATAAGGGTCGTGTTTGCCACGGTCTATATGATTCCGGATGCCTCTGATATACGGCGTCATGTCAATACATTTGCATGTGATGTGATGGCGTTTTTGAAGTTATTTAAGGGCCTTAATATATGTTATAAGAAATCAGAATAATAAAATTCCACTAACTAAGCCATCTGGTCGCTCGAAAATCGCATCGATCGTTATACAGTGTGTATATCTCTATGACGTGCCAATTGTTTTTTCCCACAGGTGGGAAATCGCTCCCCATCAAGCGTGGACCACCTCACACCCGATTAATCTCACCCCTCTTCCCCAACCATAGCTAACCCGACCTCAGAGTGTCAAAGGCATTATCGCCTACCTCCCAAGCGGTCCCCGCCCTCCCCCGATTCGATGGGATGCATGTCCACTTACCGACGTGTCCATCACATCATCGCCCCTCCCACGTGTGCACCTCCGCCACTGCCTAATAATTTACTATCTCGATTTGTGATAATTCTTTTCGGAATTTCTCCATCCCCACCCCTCATGAAGGCTGGTGCATGATCCAATGTACCTTTGTACTCCCCTTGTTCACTCACAACACCGTGGGGGGCAAGTACGTGCCGCCCAAAGCCCGTACGCCCAGAAGTGTGTCTCACCCCCCAAATCTGGGGGGTAGCACGTCTTAGAGATATGGTGCAACCCCTACACCTCAAAACTTGCTTCACCCCCCTTCTCCACCCCTTACCTCAACTGAATTAGACTTGGAGAGATTGTATTTGCAAAATTCCATTCCATCTTTCTTCATCACCGAGGGGCTGCACCATATCTCTATGACGTGCCAATTGTTTTTTCGGAATTTCGGAAATCGGTCCCCATCAAGCGTGGACCACCTCACACCCGATTAATCTCACCCCCTCTTCCCCAACCATAGCTAACCCGACCTCAGAGTGTCAAAGGCATTCTCGCCTACCTCCCAAGCGGTCCACCCCCCTCCCCCCTCCCCCGATTCGATGGGATGCATGTCCACTTACCGACGTGTCCATCACATCATCGCCCCTCCCACGTGTACACCTCCGCCACTGCCTAATAATTTGCTATCTCGATTTGTGATAATTCTTTTCGGAATTTCTCCATCCCCACCCCTCATGAAGGCTGGTGCATGATCCAATGTACCTTTGTACTCCCCTTGTTCACTCACAACACCGTGGGGGGCAAGTACGTGCCGCCCAAAGCCCGTACGCCCAGAAGTGTGTCTCACCCCCCAAATCGGGGGGGTAGCACGTCTTAGAGATATACACATTTAATATGCGCAGTGCCGCATTTGTCGGCACCATCAGTGCGTCGATCGGTTGCGAGCATCAGCCAATAGCTTTTAGCAGTATCGTCGATCTGCGCTCAGCGCAAGCGAGGCTGCAGATGTCCAGCTGTTCGTTATCATTGAGCATTGATCATTAGAGCTGCACAAGTTGAACTGGTCTCGAATCCGACAGTCCATATCAAAAAGCCGACATCCTAGAGATCAAAATACGATATATTCCTTCGTCGCTCCCCAGAAATGTCTTCGGACCTTCCGATGTTCACGATCTGAAAATATTGGACGGCTCAACTTTAGTTGGGCACCACTATTGATCGTGATTGCGCTGGCGTTGCTGCTTTCTCTGGCGATGGGCGGGTCGCTAATGAGGCGGTTTCAGTCGCCGATCGTTGGATCGTCGGGTTTCGCCATCTCCGCCACATTTTAGTTTGGTGTTCGTTGGATCATATTGCATCATAATCGCTCGTCGTGATTCGAATTTTGCTGTTGCTAAGTAATTTTGTAAGTAATGTATCGCCTTGGTCTAAGCTCATACAGGCCAGAAATGTGTAAGGTAATTTGACCAGGTTCTAATAAACCATGAATATCAGAGGTTACGCCAGGCGGTTGCGGACGGGTGAGAACATTGCAAATTCGCACAGCTCCTGCGGTGCTCGCTTGCAGCGCGTTTGAGATTGGACTACGCTCCGCCTTTCGTACGTACGCTTTCTTATTTAGCTATCTGAGTTAATGCGTCTAACGAAACGGCGATGTTTCGTTCCATTGCGTGGAATGTGTGCCGTGCGTATGCGCGCACATCCGCCGGCGTAATCGTTGCAGCGTACCTCAGGCAGCCATGCTGTTCTCGCGCGCATACAGTAACGACTCGCGCGGGTGGCCATGATATCACTATTGCGTTGACAATAGGGTTACATATAATGTAGTATGGATATATCGGTTTCCGTCAGCGCACTTCACGCTAGTAGTGCCTCGTGCACATATACGGACGCGGCGATTGAAGTTGGTAAAATGTTGTCGGTCGTGCGCCCCGCATGAATGTAAACCATAAGCCTGATATCACGAGCGCGTGATTACATGGTTGCATTGTCGGCCACGATGAGCTAAAAGAGAATGTCAATACAATTGCTAGACATGGTCACACGTTATCGACCGGGCGTGAACAATTACTGTAGTATTGCGGTTGCGTACGTACGATGCCCTTCGGATTTTTCCTTGCATTTGGATGCGCTGTGTTGGATGTTGGCACTGAACGCATATGTATTTCCCCACCCAGTGCAGCAGGTACAGGCGTAGAGCGAAGGTGCTGCTCAATCCACGGCATTTGGACTCTTAGTATATTTTGGCAAAGCTCGATTAGGTTATGACGAACAGATCCATGACACGAAAAAGCTGTTTGAAAAGTTGGTCGCAAATGGACTGTGGGGAGGCGACTCTCGCAATATGGTATCGCGGAGAGGTGCACGAGTTCCCTACCATACGTATGGGTGGCGCAGAGGTAGTAATATCAGCGGCGCGCAATCTTACGGTGCGTGTTACACTATCTCATGATTGCAAATATGTCTATGTAGCATGTGCCCGAACTATTGTTATTCTCGCGTCAATATAGGTAGAAGACTCTTCGGCTATCGCGCGTGCTCCCACTCCTTGTAGCGCCCGCCGCCACTCGATTCCCACTTATGCAAGTCCTGGCCTTGATTTGTTTTGGCATGCTTCGTTTCAAACTACCCGTTTTCACCACGCATTTTTGTGCAACAATTTGTTCCGAGCATTGGGTATACAATGTATGTTACTCGCGCTACGTTTTGGATTGTCATCGCGGCGAGCGAGTCTTGCGATTGAAGGCGGCGGATCTCGGATCATCATTCACATTGCCGGCCACATGCAGCCATGGCCAGTACGCACGCAAGTCGCGAAAAATCGAGTAGATTGCGCAAGGTATATGCATGCATGAGATGGGACGACGCGTGGGGATGAACTGCAGGCCGCACCGACCACTAATAAACAGGCTGCTTACACGGGTGGTACACAACTATGGGATTTACCAGTGGAAGTGGGAGCTACCATATTGGAAGCGCTTGGTGCACATGAGATTATGCGGGTATTTATGATTTCGCGATCGGTGTCCCAGTGGGTGCACGCGTCTTTACCACGGGTGACACGCCTACAATATGCCGTCAGTGACGTTGCACACAGTGTCCCGTATGAGCTATGGATGTTTGAGTTCTTGGTGAAACATGCCATGAAACACGTGCAACACATCACGATGAAGTGTGGAGCAGGCCATCCTCCGCCATCCATCAGTGAGGGCAATCAGAGGCCTTATTTAGTAGCGCCTGGCACATTTGTGTTTCTGAAATGCACCGAGTTGCGGCATTTGTATGTCAGCTCAGGATGTATGGACGTGACGGATGCATCGATACAAGTGGTGGGGGAGCGCTGCCCTCAGCTGCAGCACCTTGATGTGATGGGATGCTCGGGTGTGACGGATGCGTCGATACGAGTGGTGGGGGAGCACTGCCCTCAGCTGCAGCACCTTGATGTGATGGGATGCTCGGGTGTGACGGATGCATCGATACGCGTGGTGGTGGAGCGCTGCCCTCAGCTGCAGCGCCTCTATGCGATAGGATGCTCGGGTGTGACGGATATGTATCGATACGCGCGATAGGGGAGCGTTGCCCTCAGCTAATTCACATGGCTGTGAAAGGAGTCGGGTGGATGCTTGGGTATGACGGATGAATTGAAACGAGAGGTGGAGGAGCGCTACCCTCCGTTGGATATCTAAGATCCTGTTTCTCAGATATACTCATAAATGTTTGGGTATTTATCATCCCATTTGCACGGACAACAGTGGTGTTGTGCTAGGACAACATGCAGTGTTATGCGCGGATGGCTTGGTAGTGGCATACATGCCAGTAGCGTGATACGCGCTTTACAGTATCAGCGCCCGAGACCCCTATCGAGGAAAGGACCCCCCTTTGTGGGAGTACACAGTACAATAGTACTGTGTAATAATGTGTCATACTGAAATACTGGCACATCATACTACATGATAATGTAGTAGACGCATATGATAGGTTGATGGGACTTGGTCATGCTGACTAGGATTACCTCAGAGAGTTGAGTGAATAAGTGATGACCAAGGCCAGCAAAGAAACAGTTGATTTTCTAATTACAGCCGCATGGTTTGAAATCAATATAACCTAATTCTTACTGCAAGTATATGCATTCAATCTTGACATATCAGTTCCTATGTCTGCAGAGCTGATCTGACAGTACCTAGGCAGTTAGTCAAATATGCGGTTCCATATATGACCCATAAGCAGTCTCACATATCTGTTAAGCGTGAGGCGTTACAGCCGACTCCTACAAGTGTGCTCATCTTGCCTGACTTTTCAAGTCAAAGCCTATATGAGAGATCTGAACGATGTAATGATGTTCACAATACGCGATGGCTGCGGAGTCAGTAAACACAGCTGTGTAGGGCAGTCGCACAACTAGACTTCGACTTTCAATTGTTATCCGGTGGTTGACTAGGGGAAATGCAACCAGGGGCGATACCGCAGTATTTGATGGTAGTTGCACATACATAGGATTGAGTTTGTGACAAATGCGGATAAAATCATCAGATGGCAGATATTAGGTAGGCTTATAGCGACCTGGCCTTTGCATACAAAGCACGTCGTGTGCTGCCGGCATATGCCAAAGTATACTGAGGCGCACCATACATAATGTTGAGCTTGGCGTTATATACAATAAGTCCCCGGCTGTTGTGTTAATTACCACGTGGATCGTAACAAATCATATACGAAGTAATGTCGCCACACCTATGTATTGCAATTACTCACTCCAGTGTTCGGCTCGTTTTCACTATTCGCGGTATTCCTCAAATTCTGATGATGAGCTGGGCTTGAGAACCAGCTTGCTCATTTATTACACACGAATACAATGTGATTTTTCAGTAAGCAGGTCGACAGTGTATATTTCAAACTACACTTATTAACTTCCAATATAGCAAACTGGATGTATGCGGAGTGTATACCGTAACATATTGAGCCATCCTCACTCCCCTTTCTGAAACAGCCGTTAATGTCGACTACATGTTGGTGGATGCAGCTGACATCGTTGCATTATTTATATACATAGCCTATGCAACCCTTGAGTCCGTGGTGATTAGGACACTAATAAATTGGGTGCCAAAAACACCCAAGCAGCTTCCTCTACGTGGACGCCTTTTGCTGCAGAGGCCCACCACACCTCCCATACGTGCTTCAAACAAATGGGGATGCAAGGCTACTCACATTGATCACCCGGAACGCAGGACGCACTCATTAACGCAGAAAATTGAACTTCGAGACGATAGGTCAACATTTCATTCAGGCATAGCTGATGGATTAGCCGCGGCCAATTCTGTGTATGTACTCCTCGTCTCTCGCTCGCTCTCTCTCTCTCACTGTGTGTGTGTGTACTCTAGCGGTTTACATGAATGACCCCCCTCCTCCCATCTACTGACCGACATGAAGCCCGCCGACATGATCCAACCTACCATCATCCCAGTTGATGTGAGAAGCAGTCAATAACTTTATACAGCAGTTGTACATACGACAAATAGAATCTACCCAACCCGGGAGGCTTTTTGTGCCTCCCTCGCACGGGCGCGCATATGGAATTTTTAATAGGAAGCAACATTCAGGTAAGGGGGAGAGCGCCAGAGGAGAGACTGGTGGGAGAGGAGGGGGTGAGTGCGAAGAGAACGGGAGAGAGCAAACGAGAGTTACCATACCACACGATACCGGGAATCCTGAATACAGACTCACGACACAACTTGACTCAACGCCACCGAGCAAGGAGAACTAGATAAGCAAAGCTCAAGACGATGGGCCAATAAGTCAGGCTGTGCACATGTACCTGATACCTTGGGTGTGGACTCGTCGACTTTGCCCTTAGGGGAAGGGCTTCAGGAAAATTAGTGATTGCTTATTGGGCTGCGGGTGTGAAGGGGGGCTTGCTTCCGTCCCAGTCCGGGTGTCCGTCGCGACTGACAGTACACGTGGCCCTTGCGAAGTGCGTATGGGTAAGAATGAGAGAGAGAAGTGGGACTGGCCGTGAGGCATCTCGCTATCATCCCAGTGGATGTGAGAAGCATTCAGGAACAGTAGGGCGCAGCCGTGACACACAAGATGGGTTCCGCCGAACAGAGCGCATCATACGTGATTGTCTCCCATTTGTTGGGCACTCGCTCTTGACGCGATTTAAGGGGGGGTCATGGCAGAGCACCAACCTACCTGGTTGTCCTCATACACATGTGCGTTGGGGGTCCAGCAGAGGGGACTTGAGAGGGAAAGGGGGGCCAAGGCGACGAACGTTACTAAGACATTAACCGGGCCGTCAGGTTTTCCCGGGGCAAAGCCTCCTATAAACAAATCCAATCTGCTTTGGTCCCCTGCCGGATGGGGGCATCCTTGGGGACAGGAGGGGCAACATGCGCCATCACAGAGGGGGCTGCGACACAGGGTGAGGTGAGCCGTGGAGGTGGGCTGGATGGGGGCGGTTAGGTGGACAGTTGCTTTGTGTTGCGTCTCCGTCGTCGAGAGCGGTTCAAGTTGGAGGGAAAGAGCGTGGATGATGGGGGTTTGGTAGTGGCTTGGGATGGCGGAGGGTGGCGACTTGCACGACTTAGATTAGTCGCTGGGTGGGTGGGGATAGGGCGGAGTGGGGAAAGGGATTGCGGTCGGGGATGCGGTCAGTGGCATGGTCGGTGGCGGGGGCGCTTGGGTTGTTGGGTTCTGTGGGTTTCATTGTTGCAGTGGCGGTTGGTATGGGATCACCAGGTTGGTCGTTCCAGAGGTCATTAAGGATCTCATCAAGTTCCTGCTGTTGGGCTTGTTCAGCCGGGGCTTCAATCGCTCTGAATAATGCAAGCAGGTTCTGTGGCTTGGGGGTGGTACTGTTCGCTGATTGATCATCGTGGAGGCCATGAAGGATTTTATCGATGTCCTGCTGCTGGGCCTACCTTCCTCGTGCGTCTGTTGCTTTCGATGACTCAGGGGGTCGGTCAGCCTGAGGTCTGATCTGCTTGTTGCCGGGGTCGCTTCCTATCTGAGGCTCTGATGGTTCTGATTGGGTATGTTGGTAAAAGGCTAATCATCTTTTGGGACAGGTCAGGTTACGTGTCAGCAACACAGCGCGCTGTACGGAGGATGTGTGGCCATGGCACGTTAGTGGTTCCTCGGGTTTCAAGTTGGCAGAGGACGCGGTGGAGTTCATTGCGGACGGGGGTCAGGCGGTGTAATTCAGAGATGAGGTTGGGAGGGGCGGGGGTGGAGGGGGTGGTGGCGGCGGTGGCGGTGGCGGGATGGGTTGAGTGAGGGGAGGAGGGCGTTTGCTGGCTGAGGTGTTGGGAAGCGGAGCAGAAGGTAGTGGCTGATGCAGATATGCATGGCTTCACATAGGAGGCGGGCGGGGCCATGATACCACCGACGATACGAAAACCAAATACAATGCAGTATGTATAGATGGATGTATGTAGTAATCACTGCCACACACACATTTTGGGAGATTTCGCAATTGCACGCAACCCCTGCATGTACATCCTAGGGTCGCCCTGAGTGAATAGACCCCCCCTCCACACACTGAGTGGTATCAGGCCTGCCGACAAGCCAGCCCACCATCATCCCAGTGAATGTGAAAAACATTGAAGAACAGGGCAGGGTTGTGCCAAGATACCACCGACACACCCACCTCTAAACCAATGCAAAGCAGGATGCATGGATGGATGGATGTACTAATCACTGCCAAACACGCGAGACTGCGCAACATCACGCAACTCAATGTTTGTGCTGAATCCCGGGTATTGGAGTAAGCGAGTCCTGCTGGCATGCCCCACAGTCGATGAATGGATGGAACCTGATGGTCTATGAATGCAAAAAATGGATGGACGATGGAAGATGCATAAAAGCAAAAACCTGAAGCGGGCATCGAGGCGCTCCCCGCAGAGATCAAGGGAGGACACATAGTGAGGTGTCCACCCCACCCTGCCTCTCCTTATAGCCACATCCCATCACCCAACTCCATCCAGTTACCGCCCCCGTTCACAACGACGTGCCAACACCTCACATCCCGGCCCATGATCAGTCCCCCAGGTGAAACAGCCATGAGGTACCAGACAGAAGGGAGAGCAAGTTCCAGTGCTGGACGAGAAAGGGAGCCACCACCAGGCACATCCACGACGCTCCAGAAGAGGCATCACCGCCAGAAATGTACACATGGATCTTACATGTAAAGTGTATGCTGCAGCTAGTCTGCACACGTGTATCAGTATTCATTCACTCTGGCTTATCACCACTCTACACAAATATACAGTATCCAAGTTTCCATTTGGTGCGATGAACTGTGTCATGATATACCCTTGCACCCGAATCGCATCCTCACGGCGCCGATTGGCCTTCTGGCTCAAAGAGCAGCATCATCATGCCTTCGTAGGCACAGGCACAAAACTAGAAGAAAACTACGTGTCAACACTTTGTTATATAGGAATACTAGATAAGGGAGTATGCAAGCGAGCTTGTGCATGGGGCCTCGAGACCAGGAAGCAATAGCCATGCTCGACTGGCACATTTGGGCATCCGTTCCGTTTCAAGATGCCTGTTGTTCCAACGCTACTCTAACTCGGGAGATATCAAGAGGCTTGCGCAGATAAGCTTGGAATCCACCTGCAACACCCACCACCCTCTCCGGTCCCAACCTCCACTGCACCATCAGCGATGGCGAGGACTGGATGCCGATGCCCTCTAGCAACCGCAGACAGATAGACCAAACACCTGAATTTTCAAAGAGGGCGGCCTGGGGCGGTGCAGAGGTGACATCCCGAGTAACATGGGATCCGCCATCTCGGCATGACGCATCTGGTGGGCATGACGCATCTGGTGGGCATGACACATCTGGTGGGCATGGCCTGCGGCAATTTGGTATGAGGTAGTACTTCGTAGAAATGGTGCGTGTGAGCTCAACCTTCCAGGTAGTAATCGCGCTGTCCTGCCGAGGGTGTGGCCGACACCGCAACGGTTGCAACTTTCTTCTGTCTGCTGCTGTAGAACGCCACCCAACCCACGAGCAGCCAATCCCCTGCTAGGTACACCCAAACTAGTTGACACCTGGAGCGCAAGCTGTGTAGAAATCCATGTGGCGCATTGCAATATATTGGTGATCACGACCACGTGGCTTCGGGAGGACGGTGCTACAATTTGTTGCGTCAAGTAATGCACTTCGGTGTGTAGACCTGGCGTGCATGTACCTGCCGCTGAGGACACATAATTCACTGCTCCCCTTCGACTGCAGCAAGATACATGGGGCGCACCTTTGAAGCAGCATGTCCACCAACCCCACTGGGTCTGCTCTCGGGCCCTGGAGCGCACCCCCCAGGGGCCCCGGGATACCCGCTCCCTTCAGGTCCGCGCCGAACCTTTCATTTTTGGGCGCATCGCATCTCAACTTCTCTTCGTGATGTGTGTCACTCGCATCTCAACTTCTCTTCGTGATGCGTGTCACTCGCATCTCAACTTCTCTTCGTGATGCGTGTCACTCGCATCTCAACTTCTCTTCGTGATGCATGTTACTGGCATCTCAACTTCTCTTCGTGATGCGTGTTACTCGCATCTCAACTTCTCTTGTTGACACGTGTCACTCGCAAAACACCGAGACGGGTCCACCTCGCTCCGGCATACCATCGACGATTTCACACCGGAATGACCCCGTGACACAGGGTCCTTGCTGCGAAGGCATCCCACCAATCACCGAGTGCCACGTGGCTGATCAACAACAGTCCCATTAAGGTTTACACATGTAAGCATAAGGTGGGTTATGGCCTCACATCTTCGATGACCTACAAGGTGCATGACTTGATGGAATCTGTTGGTCGATGAATGCAAGCCAATGGTTTGACAATGAAACATACCACGCACCCACACCGCGACACTCACTTGCCGGGCACCCCTCCCTAAGACAGGAGGAGGCCCCTTGCCAGGCACCCCTCTCTAAGACAGGAGGAGGCTCCTTGCCAGGCACCCCTCCCTAAGACAGGAGGAGGCCCCTTGCCAGGCACCCCTCCCTAAGACAGGAGGAGGCCCCTTGCCGAGCGCCCCTTGCTACTGCCCTTCGCTTAGCACTTTGCGCCAGGACGGGAGCAGCTGTCGAACCGTATCCGCCAGCAAAAAGTCGATGTTCCGGCCTTCCATTGCGATTGCGCCTTCAGCTTCCGCGATGCTGGCAGTGACCATCACCTCGTATCTGGCCGGCACCCCGCATCCATCGTCCTACATGTAAGCCCTTTCCGCCTGTGCATTACCCTTAAGGCATGCCGGGGGCACACCTGTGCGATGGCCGCTCCTCGAGGGCCGCAATTGCCAATCCACCGCAATGTGCCAGACACGTCGCCGGCATGTGCGCTGAGGGAAGATGATGCTTGGGCAGGTTGGGGGCACCGCTGAGGCTGCGATGAAACAGGGCATGTCCACAGCATGCGGAAAAAAGATCCCACGAGGGAAGAGCTCACCCGAGCTGCTTCAAAATGGTGGTCCCCTCCTTCTGATCGATGCGGTCTCCTTCGACCAACAGCGCTATCGGCCTGCCTCCTTCCCCACGCCCGACTACCTGAGAGACCGCGTGGCGCAGGGCGCAGCGACCGAAGGCTGCCGAGTCACCACCCTCGCGGAGGAACCAACATGCGGGTGCAGCTCGGACCCTCCACGAGGAGGCGTGCGAAATGCGCGGAGTTCGGTCTGGGGAAGTGCGCACTTCTTTATGCAGCTGATGTACTCGGGGATGCAGCCCTTGATTATCTTGAAGGCTTTCGTGCCGCCTCGCTCCTCCGACTTCTCCAAGAAAGTCTGCACCAAGTCGCGTAACTCCACCTGAAGTGGCCGCCCCGAAATCCACCGTTTGCAAAGAGCCCACTTGGCGGAGGCGGGGCGTGGAACCAGGCGGGCCGCGCACACCGCCCAGCAGCACCCAGCGCTACCCTTGCGGGCGTGGCGCGCCTCGACAGTGGACACGTGGACGCTCACGAGCCCCGCGAGCACCGTTTCTGTCCGCTGCCGCTCAGCGTGCGCGTGGCGGCGGCGGTCACGGCGCGCGAGGGAAGCTCCAGTCAACCGTGCAGTCGCCGCAGGGAGGCAGGAGGGGGGCGCTGCACCTTCTTGTTTCTGTTTGCTCCGACGGTGATGATTGTGTTCTTCTTGCTGAGGCGCAGGCAGGCCATCAGCAGCGGGCGCATGCCCAGCAGCAGCGCCGAGGCCACCCCCTGCCCGCCTCCCCGCTCCTCATCACAGCACACCCGTGTAGACGCTCCCCTGCCAGCATCGCTTCTCCCAATTCCCATACTCCCAGGGAGGCGACCCCTACACGCATCTCCCCGGGGGCTCACCTGGTAGTCCAGCAGGCGGTTGAGCACATTGAGAGCCTCGCCGGCCACCTGGACCATCTCCGCGCCCTCAGTGACTTCCCCGCAATGCTTCACACTAATGCGAGCACACTTCGCAGCGCTCAGCACAGTCCCTCAACCATGCTCGGCCACCCTCGTCGCATCATCCGGCACGCTTGGCAACACTCGACGTTTCTATTGCGGCCCAACGCTCGACACGTCATCCAGCCTCACCATGCAGCCTCACTACCTGATCGAACCTGCTCGGCAATGCCCAACCTTCATCGGGCGTGCTGGGCAACCTCCGCTCAATGTTCAGTTGGGCGAGCTCGAAGCCGCCCGGTATCTCACGCAGCGGGCTTTGCGCCACTCAACCCGTCATGCAGCGGGGCCTATATATCAACAGTTCGTCAAGCATGCCTAATCACGCATGCCAGTTCATTGAGCATCCTTGACAGTGCTGCCTTCTGCAAATAGCATGCTTGAAGATGTTCAAAAAGTTATCGAATATTCTTGACGCTTAGCGTTTCATCGAGCATGCTGGGCGATGCATAACTAAAACTAAAAGTATCCCGCATGCATGGCGGCAGCGAGCTCTTATCCGCCACGCTCGGCAACACTCACCACTCCATCCAGGTTGCTCGACTCCGTATGGCGGCGTACTGAGCACTTCCGCCGTACTAAGCACCTCCACAACCAGCTTCGAATAGGGGGAGAGCCCACGTATGCTGTCTCCTACCCACAGTCATTTGCTCCCGACACACGAGATCGGGCCGCACCTGCACATCCGGGCCCGCCAGCGCGCCTTGCACCGTCTGCATCCCCCATCAATGTCGAACACCCCATCCATCCCCGCCCAGCAGCCGCCCCGAGCGCCTGGCTGAGCTTCCGGCTGAGCACTGCTTTCGACGCGGCAGCAAGCAGGCGGTGGGCAAGGCATCGCTTCCTCTCGCTGCCCCTCTCCTCTGGGGCTCTATTCATTCAAAACCTAGCAGCTCTAGGCATCGCAGGCCTGCTGGCGCCACTTGGCCTCAGATGAGTCGGCGTCGAAAGGCAATGAGCCGGGCCAACCAGTTCCTCTCCTTGCGATTCAGCCCCCCAGGGTTGTGCTCTATAAAAAGGCTGGGATCTCCTCTCGCATGCTCTTGACGAGCCCTCGTCAACTTGATGGAAGCTCTCACCCGCACGAGAGATGGGGCTATCTGCTCCGCCAAACCGTTCTCTCCGACGGCCTTGACCAGATCCAGTGACCCGCGAATAGCCACAAAGCGATGCTTCTCGCTGGTCTGTCACAGTACCCCCAACATCGTGCGGTCCACCCCATCCCAACTGCTACTTCAGAGGTCCCGATCATCCGATTCCTCTGTCACACAACTCGACACCAACGCCCCCATGATACTCCCTGCCAGGGGGTCCCCTTTGCGAACTGTTTCACGCCCCCCCCCACCCGTGTGGGAAGAAGCCTTCCTGTCCTCTACCATGATCCACGGGCCTAACCCGTTTATCACGCGTCTCGATACCTCAACCCCATTGTCACATGTCTCGCCACGTTGGCCCTTTGCCACATGCGACGATACCTCAGCCCCATTGTCACATGTCTCACCCGAAACAGTGCAGATACCGTCTAGTTTGACATGTCAAACTTCAACGGGCTCCGCCGCCTGCAACTGCATCATATGTCTTGGTATGCCCCGAAGTCATCATACGGCATGGCATGCCCCCAGGTCAGTATAGGTCTTGGCATGCCCCCACGTCATCATATGTCTTGGCATGCCCCCAGGCTCATCATATGACATGGCATGCCCCCAGGTCAGAATGTGTCTTGGCATGCCCCCAGGTCATCATATGGCATGGCATGTCATCAGGTATGCCTTGCATGCTCCCAGGCTTCGTCAGATATATGTCATGGCATGCCTTGAATACACGCGCGTCACCGCGGTATGCCCTCAGTTGCTCATATCGCCATGGCAGGCTCAGCTGGTCATATGTCATGGTATGCCTCAGGTCATCATAGGTCTTGCATGCCCTCATACACTATATACCCAGGTGCCCGACGTTAGTCAGGTGTCTTGGCATGCCTCTACACATCATGATACAGAGACAGCCTGGGTCAATGGTATGTCATGGCATGCCCCCAGGCTTTGGTCATGCCGCGGCATGCCCTCTACATCATCATGCGCCTGCATGTCTTCCTCACGTCATCAGCAGCCGCGCAAACATGCCCCAGGTCATCATATGTCTTCGCCCCCAGGTCATCATATGGCATGGCATCCCCCAGGTCATCATATGTCATGGCATGCCCCCAGGTCATCATATGTCTTGGCATGCCCGCAGGTCATCATACTGCATGGCATGCCCCCACGTCATCATACGTCATGGCATGCCCCCAGGTCATCATATGTGTTGGCATGCCCCCAGGTCATCATGTGTCATGGCATGCCCCCAGGTCATCATATGTCATGGCATGCCCCCAGGTCATCATATGGCATGGCATCCCCCCAGGTCATCATATGTCATGGCATGCCCCCAGGTCATCATATGTCTTGGCATGCCCGCAGGTCATCATACTGCATGGCATGCCCCCACGTCATCATACGTCATGGCATGCCCCCAGGTCATCATATGTGTTGGCATGCCCCCAGGTCATCATGTGTCATGGCATGCCCCCAGGTCATCATATGTCATGGCATGCCCTAATGTCATCATATGTCTTGGCATTCCCCACGTCACAATACGGCATGGCATTCCCCACGTCATCATATGTCATGACATGCCCCCAGGTCATCATACGGCATGGCATGCCCCCAGGGTCATATCATATGACATGGCATGCCCCCAGGATCATCATATGTCTTGGCATGGCCCCAGGGTCATCATATGACATGGCATGCCCCCAGGTCAATATATGTCATGGCATGCCCCCAGGTCATCACATGTCTTGGCAGCCCCCCACGTCACACACGGCATGGCATGCCCATGCCCCTACGTCATCATATGTCATGGCATGCCCCCAGGTCATCATATGTCTTGGCATTCCCCCACGTCACAACACGGCATGGCATGCCCCTACGTCATCATATGTCATGACATGCCCCCAGGTCATCATACGGCATGGCATGCCCCCAGGGTCATCATATGACATGGCATGCCCCCAGGTCAACATATGTCTTGGCATGCCCCACGTCATCATACGTCATGGCATGCCCCCACGTCATCATATGTTGGCATGCCCCAGGTCATCATACGGCATGGCATGCCCCCTGTCATCATACGGCATGGCGTGCCCCCAGGTCATCATATGGCATGGCATGCCCCCAGGTCATCATATGTCTTGGCATGCCCCCACGTCATCATATGCCATGGCATGCCCCCAGGGTCATCATATGTCTTGGCATGCCCCAAGGGTCATCATATGTCTTGGCATGCCCCCACGTCATCATATGTCTTACATGCCCCCACGTCATCATGCCATGGCATGCCCCAGGTCATCATATGTCTTGGCATGCCCCCAGGGTCATCATATGTCTTGGCATGCCCCCACGTCATCATATGCCATGGCATGCCCCCAGGGTCATCATATGTCTTGGCATGCCCCAAGGGTCATCATATGTCTTGGCATGCCCCCAGGTCATCATATGTCATGGCATGCCCCCACGTCATCATATGTCTTGCATGCCCCCAGGTCATCATATGTCATGGCATGCCCCCAGGTCATCATATGTCTTGGCATGCCCCCACGTCATCATCCGTCATGGCATGCCCCCACGTCATCATGCGTCACGACTCCCCAAGGGGACCCAAATCGTTTAGTAGTCTCAAGGTTCGGGGGGTCGGTAAGAAAGGGGGCACCTGGCTGGTGTGAGAGCAGGGTGATAGTAAATGTAGGAGCGGGACGAGCTGTCGGGTTATGTTATGTAGAATGGTTTATGAAGATCAAGAGTCGCGTACCTCGCAGAGACCCTCCAGAAAGAACGGGAGGAGGCGGTTAAAGTCCGCAAAAGTGTATGTGTCCAGTGGGGTCTGCACATTCCACAACGGCCTGATATTCATGTTGAGATACCTCTCTGACATGCTGACAATCCTTGTCGTACGCCATGCTGCCGGTTCGTCGTTGCGTGCCATGCTGCCGGTTCCTCGGTATGTGCCAAACTGCCGGTTCCGCGTTGCGTGCCATGCTGCCGGTTCCCCGTTGTGTGCCATGCTGTTGGTGTCGGGCTGTTGGCATGCAGTCTGCGCTGTGTTGCAAGTGTCAAACGGTACAGGTGCCTGACACGCGCCACCTTTCAGGCACACGGCCGAAGCTGTGTTGCAAGTGCGCGACCCTTGTCGCTCTCGAGCCACCCCACAAGGTCGGCGGCGCATGGGGAGCACCGAGAGTATGGATGGCGTGATTTGCAGGGTGGCCGGGGCTGGGGCAAGCCACGCATCTTCGGAGCACCGACGAGAGCACTGCAAAGGAGGGAGCGCACATCGAAGGGCGAACAAGAAAAACGTTGTGAGCCTTCTAAGCGCACCTTCCACTTAATCCCGTTTGTGGCGCCCTGATGAGACACGGTCACTGGCAGCTCGCCGCGCTCGAAGGCCCTGAAGAGGGGTGCCAATTCGCCCTCAACCCCCTAGCCCTCTAGCTAGAGTCAAGCATCAAAAGCGGAGAGGGCGCAAAGGGACAAGCTGGGGCCACTGTCGATGGCAGCGGAGAAAGGGGGCTGTGTACTTGCGGAACGTGGTGGCTGGCGCTGCCGGGGCCTGTGGTGCAGCCGCTTTAATGGCAGACACGCGACGAGCCGGAGGCGGGTGTTGATGATTGTCTGGCAGATTCCCCCAACCGGGCCGAGCAGGGCCGACACTGCCTCCGCCTCCTCCGCCTCCTCCGCCTCCTCCTCCGCTGCCATCCCTCGAAGCCTTGGCATTCTCGATGCGTCCAGATGTGCCTGAGATGAGGTCGCGAGGAACATCGCTAGCGGCCTAAAGGGGGAGCGTGATTTGACAGGCGATATCATCGGCGACGCAACAGGCAGCGTAGAGAACGGCGACAGGCGGCCGAAAGATCAGGAACGCCACAGATTCCCAAAAACAAGCTGAGATCTGAAAGACAGGGCCATGCGAGTGGCCACATGAGGTGCGCGCGGCTCGTTTCCCCAGATAACTCCCCAGCGGCCAGTGTGACCTCATCCTGACACTTCAGAGGCGATTCCAACGCAGGGTTTGGAGGGCACGGGACATAGATGCATATTTCGTATTTTCTTATGGCATATTAGGGAGCACCTGGCCGAGACGCCGGAATATTGGAGGCGCGCGTACGCTGCGATCCAGCTGAGAGTGGCCGCGGTGGTTGTCGGCTAGCTCCTGACCGATGGGATTGAAAACCCTAAAGTTGGACAAGACAACGTATGCACGTAAGCGGTTAATATCAAGAAGCATGATGACTACCTGGACAAGGCGTGTGTAAGGCTAGACTGATATCGGAAACAAAAACGAAGGTGCTGCAGTTCGCTTGCTCTCAAACACCCTTGAGCGACACAATGGACGCAAGCCACCTCGTCGCGTTGTATCCATGCCGGGTGTAAGTCGTTGGACAACCGTCTTCCATTGCTCTGCTGAGTAGCGCTGGATGGTTGAACGATCCCCTGACCCCCAACACTTCCACCGAAACCTGCACCTGACGGCCCGACACCGCCCCGACTTCCGGCACCTCCCTTGGTTCCGCCAGCGCCCCTGTTACTCCCGGATGCAGGTCTTCCCGAATTGGAGGCCAGATATCCCCGATCGTTGTTTTGACGAGCTGCTCCAGCTATCAAATCCGTAGGTGCTTTGAAGCTGTCCGTGTAATTTGGTGGCGGGAGAGCCGTCTCCAACTGCACGCCATACATGGCAGGGCAGTGAAAAGGATGTCAGCTTTGACGACAACGTTGGCTACACTGCAGCACGTCGAGTTTTGTGAACTGTGCAGAGGGAAAATTCTGATAGTCTATGCGTATATTGCCTTCTTCACACATACTTGATACACTTCGTTAATGAACTGCACGGAATACATGTGGGGACGTACCGCCCGAAACTCAGCACTGCTGTTCTTGCTCATTTCGCAGGTCTAGTGCTCGGATCCCAAGGCTCGACAGGGAACACGCTGCACAAGTTTCTGGTAAGTTCAAACGAGAGTCCAGAATATCTGGTCAAACATAGCTCGTCGGTTGCGTTCGAGAAGATACACCACGAGGCTTCAAAAGACGGTGCGACTCACTTGTCTAAGAAACCTGCACAGGGGAGAGAAACTCTCTATCATAACACATTCAAAACAAGTAATTTTGGGGTGCGTGGGTTTCTGAAGCTCATACTGCGACCGTGTCACACAAACTCGACACTCAACACTGAAGTGAATGGATTAGCTCTCACTCCAAACACTGGCGGTCCAAGGTTGAAGGTGACAGGCGAGGGAATAGGGTATTGGTGAATCGAATTTGGGGTCCGACCCCAAGGGGGGGGGAAGGGGGGGTATGCCGATGAGCCCCGGTGGGTGAAGAGGCGTAGGTCTGTAACGCGTGCCAACGTCTCGGGAAAAAATCGTGTCAAGGCGAATTCGATTGTGTGCCCCCATGGAAGGCGTAGCGTGAGAAGTTGCACTCATGATAGAATTCCTATAGGTGGGAGCGTCGGGGTAAGGTGGCGATGGCGCGGAGTGAACGGGAGCTCGCGGAAATGAAGATGCGGTCGTTGCGGAAATAACTTTGAAGTCCCAAATAGAGAAATGCGGAAGTCGAAGTACACGTTGCGCAAGAAGTCCGAGACGGAACTTGATCAGGTTTCAATCGAACGGAAATCACGTGGACATCCCAAAAAAAACACGTAGGGTACGCTGCAACGATAAACAAAATTACTCCGTTACAGACGCGTGCGCTCAACCGCGAGTCCTCATACGTACTCATACTCGATCGAAACCATCAAATTGGGCCCCCAACGCCCCACCAAGCGGAGGCGTTTATTCAATCATGTTACCAAACGTAGTGAAAGGTGCCTGGCGCACCATAACCTGTTAGATCTGATATAGTTTCGACTATATATTGGGTTACAACGGTCAGAATGCTTTCACTTTCGGTAAACAAACTAAGTCTCGGATAACATAATGAAAGCTCGGCTTAAGCCGGAAACTCTAAACTTGTGACACCCGTACTATACGGAGTACTAGTTCAGCTATAGGAAAGTGACCCACAGAGTGTCACATCCAGCAAAATGTCGACTATGCGAGTACGAGCGGAGTGCGGAGCCGAGCGGAGCGGGGACCATGTCGTCGCCGGTTCCCGCCTTCACGTGTGCGGTATAGCACTCGCGAACCCATTGTTGTATCGTGAGTAGGTCGAAAGCGGCTCGTTGGTCATGTACACATGTAGAAGGAGTCGTGACACCAGCGACTGGTAGAACACTCTGTCCAGCGCCTATATGAAGAGGGTCTTCACGTCCTCATCGTCCAGTGTCGACCTCGTTTGTGCGGCCTTCAGCGCGGCGTTGAAGTCGCTAATAGCATCATGGGGATCCACTTTCGCGAGAACACGAACCCCTAGCATGTCGGGCGGTCCCTGAAAGGGCGCATCCGAGGGTGTCACAACAACAAACACGCTTAGAAGGGGTCCCTCGGGCACCCCTGAAAGGCCTGTCAGACCCCCCATATTTAGTCACGCTACCGCAGCCCATGTCAGACCCCACCGCATTTGTCCCCATCGCGCCCGTCTCAGCCGTCAGCAAACGCCCCAACCATGACCCCCTTTTTCAGTAAATGTCATTCCCCCCTCAGTCACGGTCCTACCCCAGTTCATTGTCCGCTCGAGCGCCCAAAGCATATCACGTTCACCCTCCAGCTCAGATCTCCCTCCCAGTATAAATCATGCACGACGCCTCGCCAAGCGCTACATCGACGTCGCCGCGACCAGCCCGTGCCGATCCGCGAGCACCGCAGAGCGTCAAGCACGACATCACGCGAAGGGACATCACGACATGACCACACATGACGTCTCGGCGATGCATGACAGGGCAAACGCAAGCGCGCGTTGACACCAAACGCCGCTGTCACTGGGAACCAATAGTCACAGGGCATCCGAAACGACAATGGCATTCACGGACTTCCACTATGCTCGCTTGAGTATTTAGCTAGCTCCTGCTTCGAAAAGTCAGATCCGAACCTTTCAAAACCATTCTGCGGGATAGTGATATTTGCCTATTGTGGCCTAGTATTAAATGTGATATATGCATACATATGCTTCGAATCCACATGAGAGCTTTGTCACTAGCAGTTTGTAAGAGTCTGGTTCGAATCCCCAGAGTGCCGGCACGCCACTCTGATGTATGTGCGAAGTCGTGCCGGGGTGTTTGTTTTATCTGTGAATTGCCCCCTGTGTTGCTCGTTTGCCTTTCTGCTTTTCATGCTTCCATCTGAGCCTGAATCTACAGTCTGCGAGTACAAGTTAGACCCGCGCCCGTTTTGCGAATCCACGAGCCGGCGCGGCAGAAGCGCGTTGCCGCCTGGCATGTTTTACGTGGCACAGCAATAGACACGCATGTCGCCGTTCCGCAGCGGTGGAGATCCGCAGCTGTCCGAAAACGTTTGCGAATTCAGAACACGCTCGTGAATTCCCACAGAGGGGAATTTTTCCCGTTGAGCGCGCAGCGGCGAGATAGCCCGAAGCTGCGTTTATCATAAATTCACACCCGCGACGGCGAACTGTTACAGGCACTCTCAGCAGTATTCACGTGTGTGCACGATGCGCCCGGCCTTTTTGTGCCATATTTTGCACCATTTGCTATGCGAATTCGAACCTCGCAGGGCTTGCTTGCCGAATATGCTCAAAACGGCGTATGTGACCGGCGTTTGGGAATGCACAACCGTAGCCGCGCCAACTCGAGCCGTGACACCTGACTTTTGCTGTTTGACGAGGTTGTAGCCGAACCCATGTTTTTCCCACAGTTTGTATGATGTTTATCTTTGTGAATTCGATCTGCGCAGGCTGTGGCAACGTTGAATTCCCCGAACGGACCTGTGTGACAGGTTGTGGGAATTCACGGCTGACGGCGCGCCAGCTCGAGTCCAAACACCTGACTGCAACCTTTTGACAGCATTGCAGCCGAACGCATGGTTTTTCCTTCAGTTTTTATTGTGTTTGTCTTTGGGAATTCGACCCATGTGGGCGTTGGCAGCGGTGAATTCCCCGACGGGCCTGTATGACAGGTTGTGGGAATTCATGGTTGGCGACGCGCCGGCTCGGGTTTGGATACCTGACCTATGCCTTTTTGCCATGCGTGTGCTCGAAGCACGCCTTTGCCCGCAGTTTCTTTCATATATTTCGACGTGAAGTCGTGCTTGGCTGCTCGAAGGGCGCCAACTAGGGTCTTGTGGCAGGTTGGGGGCATTCACCGCAGGAGCCGCTCGTGCCGCGACCCGGGTGCACGACACGCGAGCCGCAGTGAATGCCCAATTGCAAAGTGTTGTTTTGTTCTGCTGGAACGGTATCACCTAACAGGGCGCCGAACCTTTTCGTTATAATATATTTTAAAAAAACTTGCCCTCCAATGCCGCACCCACATCTCAAACCCAAAATCCCTCACAACACCCCACACTCAAACACAACAGAGATGCGCCGCCATTTTAGCACCCAGCAATACCCCCACGCCCCGCCAGCCGCTACATTGCCGCCCCCTGTTCATAATCGCGACAAGGGCAGCATGCGCGTCGTGCGAACTCTAATAGAACCCGCTTCCCGTCCGACGGGAAAGCGGGGTTTGAGGAATCCATCAAGTCTGCCGCGGGCGACGTCGGGTGTCAGGGATATGACCGATGACATATATGTCATATATGTCATACCATGTCATGCCATGTCTTGTGTCATAATGACATACAGTCGTCAAGTATTGTCAGTACGGTCGACTATGACATGTACAGTCATAATGTCTGTCATCCACCTAAGGTGAGTGACATCTGTCATCGAGAGGCCAAGTATATGGCATCGAGATGGCGAAGCAAGACAAGTCTTGAAGAACCGAAGTGTCCTGATAAGACGCGTCTTCGCTTCAAGCATGCACTGAACAGCATGCGAGCATCAATGGCTATATTCGTCTAGCCGATGCGGGAAGTTCACCTAGTGCTCTCGGGTTCACAACCCGATGGTGGTAACGCATGCGATGCGTGAGAGCACTAGAGTATATGAGGAGCATTGGGCTCGAGCAAGCACTTCTGGTCTACAGACTGCTGCACTCATATCCCACCAAACTGCTGGATTTGACACTGTGACACCCGAAACTGTCACATGTCACTTCCTATAGTAGGCTGGGTGACCGTCACCAGTAGACGGGAAACACCCGTTAGATATTTATGTTATCTCGACTTTTATCATTCTCACTTTACCGTTCTGATATCGTAACCCTCAACTCAGGGTTTATCTCTCCAGCTAGATATATATTACAGCGGAACTATATATCTGACAGGTTTGGCCCCACTTACGTTTTATTTAGACACTGCGACACTGCCAACATGATTGGCTAAAGCCGGACGCTTGGGATGGAGTGAGGCGCTCCGCGCGTGAGAGTGCCGGCAGTCACGGGTATGGCCTAAGTTTTGTGGGTTGATTTACGGCGCACTGTAGGCCTTTGAGAACATTTTTTCTTGCGGGACTTAACGTTGGACTGGTTTACGTCTTCTGGTTGGTTGCCACACCGTTACGTATCGGCCGCCTTTGCCACACGACTTCCCGGAATTCCCGATCCCTCACAGCAGCTGTATCGGCGACCCACCACATTTCTTGGCCGCCCCTGACTTCCGCATTTTCACGTCTCATTGCCTCACTCCGTCCCTCCAGTCTATCTCATCATGGTCGCTTCCACTAGATCCACCGCTAGCATGGCGAATCGCCGGCGTGCGTTGTCCACAATTTTTGATTCCGTTGCTGCCAGACATGCGAACGCTCGGCCGGCTGCTAATTCGGCGGGAGCTGCGTTCCTGGCTTCAGTGCGTACCCTCCAGAGGGAGCACTTTGACATGAAGATCGCCAAGTCCGTCCGTCAGAAGTTGTTCGAGAACAAGGATGGCAGATTTTCCGGGACGGAGTCCCACGCGTCGGCACTCTTCGCGAAGATGGTCTCTGCACTGCAGACGGCCTTCGTGACCGAAGACCTTGGGTTTGCTCCGCTTTTCGTGCTCGACGACGCGACCCTGGCCATCCGCGTGGAGGCCAACAATTTGTTGTACTCCACGCTCGAGCTGATGGTCGACCCCATGTCGCCCGCGGCGGACTGGATGGATTCGTCCCACTCCAGCTTCCCGGCTGACGGTAAGCGCGTTCTTCTCGAATTCGCCCGCCGGATGATTCCAGCGGGTGACCCCTTTCAGGGTCAAGCGGACATTTTGGGCCTCCGCATCTCTGCGGGCGTGGACCCGCATGACAAAATCGGAGACTTCAACGCCGCTCTGAAGGCTGCGAGGGCGCGGGCCACGCTCCTGGACGAGGACGTGAAGGCGCTGTTCATCAAGGCGCTCGACACCACCTTCTACCAGCCGGTGGTGTCCCGGTTACTTCTCCACGATCAACGAGCCGCTCATGACCTCCTCACGATTCAGCAATGGGTGCGTGAATGCTACGCCGAGCACGTGCGGGCGGGCACCGCCACGGCGTCCGCACACCGGTATTCTCACGGCACGCATTTCATGGAGAGGACCGGCGATGGCCCCGGTGCGCCCGATGAGCTTGCGGATTTGAGGACGATGGTGCTCGACTTGAAGCGGCAACTCGCCGCATTTGTCGCCTCCGCCGAATCCGAGCCGTCCCCGCGGGGATTCACTCCCCGCGCGGACAAACCGGACCGACGGCCCAAGACCCGCTTCGCAGCCTCGCCCCTACCCAAGGGGGGGCAATTGGTCACAGTCCATCTCGAAGAAGGTCGCCTTTCACCGCGACACCGGTGCGACCGTACCGTATTGTCAGAACCAGGTGTGCGCGAAGGGCAAGGCACGGCATTGGCATCGGGACTGCCCGAACGGGGGCCGGACCGGCCTCTCGGCCTACGCTTTCGCTGAGGAGGCCGAGAACTCGGTGTTGGCCGCGAAGTTTCAACATGCCATCGACCACGACGACGCCGAAGAGTTCGACGCCCTCTGCATGCTCGCGGGCGGGAAGCCGGACATCTTCGCCGACCTCTCCGCGTGCTCGTTCTGCGAGGAGGACGGTGAGGCCCTCGTGCCCGCCGTCACTGAGTTCTCGGAGTTGGCACGCACGGCTTGGGCATCGACTTTCAACGTCAACACTTTCATCGCCAACATGCCGGTGGTGTCGGAGCCGGCCACGCACTCCCCACCCGCGTCGGTTGAATCCGATGAGGAGTGGACCGGTCCGCCTAACCCCTACCATTTTAGAAAATGTTAGTACGCGCACTAACGGTACGCTAAAGACCCACTAACTATATAAGAGTACGGCGCGTTAGTGTGCATGTACGTACTCTAAAGGCACACTAACCGCAACGTTAGTGTGCCGTTAGGTCGTGCATTCTATGAAACATACCTTAACGACACCTTAACGGCATACTAACTCAGTATGATCACTTGCGTTTAGGACATTAACTGTGCCCTAAGTGTGCATACTAACGGAACAATAACGGGACACTAACGACACACTAACAGAGAATATTAACAGGCAGTTAGTTCGTAGATAGTGTATAAGTAGTGCATACTTAGTGTACCTAAACCTTACACATTAACGGCATACTAATAACACACTAACTCCGTGCATTAACGGGTGGTTAGTACGTAGTTAACACACTGTTAGCATACATTAACTACATGCGAATTACACACGTAACTGGTATCCTAGTGTATTAACGGTATACTAACTATGCACATTAACAATTATTGTTAGTGTGTCGTTAGTGGGCTGTTTGTAGTATATTAACGACACACTATACGAGCTTCACGCAGCGCACGAAATCCGCAAAAATAGTGACATAAACAAGCAGCGAAACAGGCTAGCATACGCATGGAACACTCGAGCATGTCTAATACAATCATATTAATACATAGTGTAGCTAGCTAGGCACGATGGGATACAATTGGGACTACTCATCTCTATCCTACCAATACGCAAAATAACGTTCTATTCGTACGATTTCTAGTTCCGACACTACGATTGTAAACAATCTATCAACCTAGCACGCTCGAAGGGAAGCTTGAAGCTCATGAAGTACTCGAGGCGGTCGATTTTCTCCATTTAGGGTTTCTCCAAAACAGCCGATCTGAAAAAGTAAAGCAAAGAACCAACACTTAGTAAAAAGCGGAAAACGCATCAAAGATTCCCTTGTGCAAAACATAACTAGCAACCTAGGAACCTCAAAGAAGCGCGAATGTGAACGCGAGATGATGGTGGAAAAATTGATTTCACCACTCGAATATTTTCAGCGATCTGAAAAACAAAACCAACCAAGTAACGTTTAGTAAAGATGAAAGATAATATAAGTGACAAACGAAATTAACGAAGGAAACTGAAAAGGAGAGGTGGAGTGAGTTGGATTTGAACCAACTATTTCGAGTGCAAAGGACTCGCGGGAATCTTCGTTCACTCCAAGTCAAAGTTCCGCGCATGCCAAGAATGAGCGCGCTAAGCACACACAAAATAATACATATACATATAAAAAACATGCACTACAAACCTGTGACATATTGCAGCGAGCAAGAATGAGAAATATCATAACATGCAACCCGCTGGCGAGGCCACCACACGCTGCTGCACACTGCTGGACGGTGAAATGTGAAGCGTTGACGGCTGTAGCGGTGAGTTTGAACTTTTACAGTATTCTGTCAAAAATGCCTACTGTACAGTGGACACCTTCACTTCCCGTTGCGCGTTGGGGGGCGTGAGAAGTCACAGCACGTCCTCGTCACGCGAGCACGATCGACGATAACGATGACGATGACGAATTCTGCGAAACGTGTGCCATGCCATGCCATGCCATGCGATGCCATCGGACGATTGGAGATGGAATAATCCACCGCATGACGCTCGCGCTCGCGGGTTGGGGATCGCAGGCACGCAGGTCACGTATCGATCGCGATCGTCATCGATTATTCCACCCCACCTCGCGATTGTGGACTTGCTCATTATTTCCGTTATCATGCGATCATCTGTGATCGTAGCTCAGTTGGACTTAATGTCGAAAGTCAAAGGGGCATGTGGCACGTGTGGGTGGACGGGGGTTACATACTTAAGTGCATAATTTCGGAAAATGTTATTATACGGCTTGATATTTTTGGAGAAGTTTGGAGAAGGTTTGGACAAACTCAAAAATATAAAATTTTGACATTTAGGGTTTAGGAGTAGTCGTGCGGGGCCATTTTGGTCACGGCAAACCGCAGGAAATCGTGTTTTGCACTTGGCATGCATGCGCGTCGCATGAATGTGTTGATAAAAGGTCACCGCCGAGTTTGGGGAGGTGCACCAAGTTAGTTGAAGGCACTTGAAAGTTGCATAGCCAAGATTTTAGGGTTTTAGGGTTGCTGGCGGGTGAAATATTGGCTGTGAGAGCAGGGGTTTCGCGTATGCGGGGTCCGCTATAAAGTGCATAATTTCGGTAAATGTTGTTATACGGCTTGATATTTTTGGAGAAGTTTGGAGAAGGTTTAGACAAACTCAAAAATATAAAATTTTGACATTTAGGGTTTTGGAGTAGTCGTGCGGGGCCATTTTGGGCACTGCAAACCGCAGGAAATCGTGTTTTGCACTTGGCATGCATGCGCGTCGCATGAATGTGTTGATAAAAGGTCACCGCCGAGTTTGGGGAGGTGCACCAAGTTAGTTGAAGGCACTTGAAAGTTGCATAGCCAAGATTTTAGGGTTTTAGGGTTGCTGGCGGGTGAAATATTGGCGGTGAGAGCAGGGGTTTCGCGTATGCGGGGTCCGCTAGAAAGTGCATAATTTCGGTAAATGTTGTTATACGGCTTGATATTTTTGGAGAAGTTTGGAGAAGGTTTAGACAAACTCAAAAATGTTATTTTTTGACATTTAGGGCTTTGGAGTAGTCGTGCGGGGCCATTTTGGGCACTGCAAACCGCAGGAAATCATGTTTTGCACTTGGCATGCATGCGCGTCACATCAAAATTGCGATGCCCCAAGTTTGTTCAAATGCTTGAGCATAAATATGCAAAAAATGTTATCATTATTGCATTGTGAATGCCAAATCCCATACTATATATTTGAATGCAAAAATTACAACAGTGATAACACGCGCTCATGCTCGGCAGCAGGCATCTTGTACACATCCCCTCTTTTAACTAGGCGCACATCGGTTGCACGCACGGCTTCACAAGAGATCAAGCACTTTTTACTTGTGTCTAGTATGTAGTCATCTCTCACATCGGCATCTTCCCATTCAAAGTACCTCCCCGAAACCACAAATTCTCCCGGGGCAAAATATTGCCCATAGTCATCTCGGCGCCCCCTAGGTCCAACCTCCGTCACGGCGGATAACGCCTTCACCAAGTAGTAGGCGTGTGTGCGGTCCGCCGGGTCTCGGTGGACCGCGATGATGCATCCGCGCCGCACCGCTACACTCACATCACTCGCATACTCCTCCACCAACTCCCGCACCCTTGCCGCGTCCGCACCCGTTGCGGGCGTCAATTCCACCTCCCTCCACAAATCCACATGCGAGCTCTCCAAACAGTTCTCGGACGTCGGCATGGACGACACACATTCTGCATAGCATGACACGCAATAGCATGTCCTGTCGCGCACCAGCAACTTCCCCTCCACGCCCGATCGCACCGAATGCAGTTGCAAAGTGCGCTCCAAAGATTTGTATGCGATGCGCGCCGTGTGATCAACCGCCGACAAACCTCCCGCCACCTCTTTCGTCGCGTCCTCGGGAACTAGATAAAAAATCGTTGATTGAATGCGGCCCTCGACTTCGTGTAGCTGGTGTCCGCGCGTGTGCGCAACCTCTCCACACAAAAAGCATAGAGATCGGCCGCACACAAGATCTTCCCATACCATTTGTCACCCTCCGAAATTACCGCCACCGCCGCCGCATGCTTCACGTGTGCCCCCGCTCCGTCCTGCTCCCCTTTAGCATGCGCCGTCTCAAAGAAGTTCCGCTGACAAGGAATCCCCAGCGACCATTCCATTTTGCTGTTTCCCACGTCCGCGAATCCCGCCGCGCACTTGTTCTGCCCCGCACAACCATCCGCCCATTCGTGAATAAATATTGGCTTCGGAATCCCCCTTTTCTCAAAGTACTCCTTGATGATCACCTCTCGCATGTACTGAATGAATCTGTGATCATGCTTGCGGTCATCACTGATAAAGTACACATAGTCCTTTATCACAACCGGGTTCTCCGCCGTGGACTCTACCCCATCGACTTCCTTGCACGCGTGCCGCCATAATACACACACCAACACAGTAGCCTGCTTCACCACCCAGTGCAAACTCTGAACTTCCCTCGGGATGTTCAACGAATGGTTCTCGGAGAAGTCGAAACACCACGCCGTATGCCCCAACGGCAAATCCGTGATACACGTCTTAAATTGACGGTGCTGGTGCAAGGCCATGAATGTATGGTAAGCATAGGGACGCAAAAACGGGCAGTTCCCGACGCCATTTAGCCTCCGCCACTTCCACGATTCCGACGCCGCGTCCTCGCACAGAAAGCGTCCATTGCACCGACAGTTTGGCGACTTCCCCGGTTCGTGCCCCAGCAACAGCGTTTGTAGCTTAGATATCAACGCCCCCAATTTCGTCTTCTTCTGCAAAAACTGCAACCTCCTAACCTCTTTCCCTTCGTCGTCGTACTTGCCCGTACTCAGAGTCTCATAGCACGACCACCTCACCTCCTCCGCATATTGCACCTCCTTCTCGCACACTTTAAAGTTCTTCAAACCTCCGCACTGTTTGCAGGTTTGCAACAGGCACTCTATGCGGTGCTTATCCCCTTCACGCGGGCACAACAGACTCTCCGCGAACGTGGAGGTAGACTTCCCCGCCTTCACGATGCCACACACTTGCCCCGTCGGCGCACCCACCGCGCTCTCCCTCTTTTCCTCCGCCGTCCGTGGCACTCGGGGGCAACACTTCTTATCCTTGCACGGGCACTTCTTGTGCACCGCCTCCCGTGCTTCGTCGAACCCTTTAAGCACCATGCGCATGTCCTCGTGATACCTACAACAACAAGAGATGTTGTCCCTTCTTGTCAACCGTACCACATTGTGCGGTTTGCAAACTCCCGCCTTCTCAAACGACCTTTGCCCCACCTTCACGCTTGGATATTTCGCCACAAATCTCCGGTACACCACTAGTTGCGAAGCCTCAAGCCAATGCTTGCTAACGTACTCACGGGGCGTCTTAAGCTTCCCCGTGTGTGGATCTCTTGCCAACACCACGTCCTTCTTACAAGGACTCACGCGCGTGTTGTCCGGGTGCAACCAAAAGTCGCGGATGAGTGCACAAGTGGCTTCCGCCATGCACACCGAACGACGCCCACGTCGCTTGGGGCGCGTCACACCCACGTGCAAGCTCCTTCGTGCACGCTCGGCATTGCCCACCCTCGCACCCGCCAGCATGTTTTTATGCCCCGTGATGCCCGCATATCCTACACGCTTATGCACGCCTAACATTGTTGTCGCTGCGGTTAACACTTGCCCCTCTTGCATGTTCTCGCCAAACACTGCGGCCGCCACTGCAAGCTTGTGCTCCTCGTTCAAGTTAGAATTCCTACTCGACAGCGCCCCAAAGACCGCAACCAGGTTTTCTAGAATGCAGTCCATAGCTTTGGTCTTCGCCATTTCTGTATCACCGAACAACGCTGCGCGACAGCGTTGCAGTACACCTACTGCCACTTCCTTTGGCAGCGTTTCAATGTACCCCCTCACCGCTGAAGCGATGCGGTTTGGGGACCTACTAAAAATCTCGCTCATCTTCCCTATCCAGTGGTTCCTGTTTCCTCGCTTCAGTGGCGTGTATTCCTGTGGTCTGTCAACTTCGTGACGTGTCAGCGACCGACGCAAACCATCTTCTTGCCCCTCTATCCCTCCTTTGGACACTTCGCGCGAAGTGTCCAGTTCGTCTGGAGAAGAACATTCCTCTTTGTCTGAGCTGTCAGGAATCTGACAATTGCGCAAGGGCGTGGAAGTCGCCTCAGCTCGTGCAGACGCCCAAATATCGCACACCGAATCCAACTTGGTAACCAAGTGTCGAAGCGTCGGCATAGCTTCTTGCGGTAGGGGCCACACTCCAAGAGGTATGGTGCGTGCGGAGTCGCCTACTTCTACTAGAAGAGGTAGCAAGTCCATAAGAATTGGCGGGATATCCCAGTCTGGTCCAGGATTGTAGCTCGCGTCTGAGCCGCACAAAGCTAAAAAGACGCTCATAGCTAGAATGACATGCATGATTCCACATAACTGCCCTAGTAGCCAACGTCGATCATCCCGAACCACGGTGAACTTCACGTGGCCTTCCACGATGTGCACCCCTGCTACAAAAAGGTATGCGCACTCCTCAACAGTCGTTCTCACGCATTTTGTCACAGATCATAATAGTTCATAATAGCTTCGGGCTCTTTACAAATAAAGTACAACCGCACCGTTGAAGCTTGTCGGATTGGGGCGCCGCTTCGTCCCACCCATATCGTTGTCGTTTCTACCACGCTAACCACATATCAAATATACATGAAATATATTCGTGCGAGGGCATGAGCTTCCTCGCACTTCCATCACCGGTCACATTCTTGAAGAATACGAACGCGTTTCACTTCGAAATGGCGTGAAGTGCTTCATGATGTGGCGCTTTGGAGTTCACCAAATCTGTCAGCGCTCCACATCATAATTTATATCGGTGGCATAATGTTGTGTGCATCGTGATGTGGCGCTTTGGAGTTCGATCAAGTTTTATCGACGGACTCCAAATCTGTCAGCGTTCCACATCATAATTTATATCCGTGACATAATGTGATGTGCATCTTGATGTGGCGCTTTGGAGTTCGATCAAGTTTTATCGACGGACTCCAAATCTGTCAGCGCTCCACATCATAATTTATATCCGTGACATAATGTTGTGTGCATCGTGATGTGGCGCTTTGGAGTTCGATCAAGTTTTATCGACGGACTCCAAATCTGTCAGCGCTCCACATCATAATTTATATCGGTGGCATAATGTTGTGTGCATCGTGATGTGGCGCTTTGGAGTTCGATCAAGTTTTATCGACGGACTCCAAATCTGTCAGCGTTCCACATCATAATTTATATCCGTGACATAATGTTATGTGCATCTTGATGTGGCGCTTTGGAGTTCGATCAAGTTTTATCGACGGACTCCAAATCTGTCAGCGCTCCACATCATAATTTATATCCGTGACATAATGTTGTGTGCATCGTGATGTGGCGCTTTGGAGTTCGATCAAGTTTTATCGACGGACTCCAAATCTGTTAGGGTTCAACAGCGAAATATTTTTGCGTGGGATATTTGTATGTGCATGGTGATGTGGCGCTTTGGAGTTCTGGACGGACTTGAAGGCCCAAGACTCCGCCTTTACTGAATTGACTTATGCTCCTGAAACCTAAGAGTAAGTAGCACGTTAACACCTTGCCCCAGAAACATGGGGGCGAACCGTGGAAAACAGGCTGTTGTGAAAGCTATTGCGAAGAAGAAAGAAGAGAATGTAGTGAAATGTGTGGTCCGCGATTGTGCGGTCCCGAGAACTATTGTACCGAAGATCCAATGCAAGACGTGCCAGGGCTACTTTCATTTCGCGTGTTCTAGCAATGAGGAGGTTGGAGTAATATGCAAGCAGTGTGGTCCTCGGCCGGGGAAGTGCGTTTATTGCAAGAAAAGCGCGAGCATCATGACTTGTGGTGTTTGTGGAGGTGGTTTCCATCCTTCATGTCAGCGAAAATTCGGGACTGGCGATTGTGGTTTGCTCACAAATCAAAAGAACTGTGGGCGCAAGGAGTGCGAGCAGCGATCAGAGTGTACTGCTAGTGAAGTGGCGGAAGATGCCACCGAGGCCACCGTTAAAACGCTGGCCTCAATTGACGCTCCCCGCGCGTTGGCGGGCTTGGCCAAGGAAGCGCAGAGTTCTCGAAGAAAGTCCTTGGACTGGCCTACTAGCGCGCTGAAGACCGGCGACGCTGGTGAGCACATTTTTCAAAGTGGTCCAATAATATAACGTTGTAATGAGTTTTTAGTTCTATTTATGTTTCTCGTCCTACTTGTGTAAACGTGCTTGGTTTTGGTGTTCTATGAATTAGGTGGGCTCGCCCCGGCTCCGCCCTCACCCCCACCGCCAGCACCAGATGAGTCCTGCTTCATATGCGAGAAGGACGATGCACGTGGTGTCCACAGGTGCTCGCACTGCAAGGCTAGCTACCATAACGTGTGCATGGTAGCCAAAGGCATTGAAGAGGTGAACAATTGTGGTAGGCCGGAGTGCATGGCGAAGCGCACGGTCTACCCAACCTCCCAAGCCGAGAGAGACGCTGTGAACCTCGCAAAACATGGTGCCATGCTGCTGGAAGGCGCGCTCGAGAACAGTTTGCCGTTGCTTGCGGTGCCGTCGGCGCGGCCCCCGCCCCTTGTTCAAGCGGCCACACCCGAGGGCGTTCGGGTGGGTGTAGAGGGGCCGTCGGGAGGGGCGGAGCAACCCGCGCATGCTCCCGCCCCCACCAGCACGGAGGTGCCCGCACCCGACACCGCAGGGCTGGTAGTGAACGCGCCGTCGGGAGGGACGGCTCAACCCGCGGATGCTCCCGCCCCCACGAGCACGGAGGTGCCCGCACCCAAGACCGCGGGGGTGGTACCGGACGCGCCGTCGGGATCGGCGGAGCAACCCGCGGACACTCCGGCACCTGCCTTGTCCATGCTCTCGGAGTTCTCGGCATCGGCTCCCCCACCCCTTGAAGCGGCCACACCCGAGGGCGTTCGCGGGGGTGGAGAGGAGCCGTCGGGAGGGACGGAGCAACCCGCGCATGCTCCCGCCCCCACCAGCACGGAGGTGCCCGCACCCGACACCGCAGGGCTGGTAGTGAACGCGCCGTCGGGAGGGACGGCTCAACCCGCGGATGCTCCCGCCCCCACGAGCACGGAGGTGCCCGCACCCAAGACCGCGGGGGTGGTACCGGACGCGCCGTCGGGATCGGCGGAGCAACCCGCGGGGGGTGTAGAGGAGCCGTCGGGAGCGGCGGCTCAACCCGCGGATGCTCCCGCCCCCACGAGCACGGAGGTGCCCGCACCCGAGACCGCGGGGGTGGTACCGGACGCGCCGTTGGGATCGGCGGAGCAACCCACGAACACTCCCGCACAGGCATTGCCCGTAGGTGGCCATCAGCGGAAGCCTCGGTGGGAGGACCTGGATCTGCCGCAACGTGTTCACTCGTACAACAAGTACATTAACTTTAGGCCGCGGTATGTGTATGGCGACGGCTTTGGTGGGAAGGAGGGATACGCCGAGAAATCGAACGGGAAATTCTCGTACGGCGGAGTGGTGTTTCACCAGGGTCACTCGGGGGGGTATGTGGTAGGCTCAATCCTGCACATAAAGAATAAAGGGTGGTTTGTCCATTGCGGGGGGCCAATCGATGGGCCGAACGCCGACCCGGAGATGTTTCACACCTTCCGCATGAACAAGCTGAACGTGGGCGTAACGGACAAAGCCCGAGGGGAGGCTTACTTCCGTGACAACGAGCAGATCGACAAAGTGTTCCAGGTCCTCCGGAAGTTCGTGCCTCAACAGATTGCCGTGGAAAAAACGAAGGGCTTCCAGGAGGGCGTGTCCGTCACGGCCCCGTTGAGGCAGGTCAATACGGCGGACCGGGTGGAGTTAGGACCCAGCGTTACCCGTGACGACTACCTCTTCGTCGACAAGGACGCGGCATCCGTTGCCCCTAGCCGTGGGGGCGCGGGTTCCGAGGGGGATACGGTCACGGAGGATGCTGCACCGCCTGAGACAATTGCGTCTCAGGCGGTGAAAGGAAGGAAGCGCATGAGGTCGGATTTGGCTGACGGCCACACCTTGCAGAAGCGGGTTGCCGCGCCTGCGCACCTGGCCGTTCCACACCGAAGGGGGAGCCAAGCACCGAGCGACGTGTCGGGTAGGGCACTTGATGCGGGCACGGGGAAAGGCACGGGGAAAGCTGGAGGTGGTCGTTCTCGAGGCCGGAGGTCAAGTGTCGGCAGTGGGGTGCTGTCACTATCACAGGCGGCGCAGGTAGATGTAGAGGAAGGAAGAAGTGGACCTGTGCAGGTGGGCGTGACGAGTGAACAGTTGGAGGAGCTGTTGAGGAAGCAGGGAGAGGAGTTTGGTCGGAGCTTGGAAGCGTTGGAGCAGAGACAGCAGAGCGCGCTGGACCGGCGCTTAGAGCTGGAGCGCGCTAGTTTGGAGACGCTCGTGCCGCAAGTGCCGGCCTCCGAGGAACCGCGACCGGCACCTGCGGCGTCGGCGACGCCCACGGCGGAGCAAGTGACGGAGGGTGGAGTCCGTGTCTCCGAATGGGTGCAGATGGTGCCCCTGCTACCATCAATGATCTCAAGTCCGGAAGCAGTTCGTCAGGACGTCCCGCAGGCCCAGCAGGAGGAGGAACTCCTCCTGGCCCAGCAACTGCAGCAACTCCCACAGTCCCAGTCTCAGGTTCATCAGGTGCTGCAGCCCCAGCAGTTTCAGCAGGTGCTGCCGCCTCAGCAGCTTCAACAGCCGCAGCAGCCCTTGCTTGCAGCTGCAGCAACTCCCGCAGCCCCCGTCTCAGCTCCAACAGGTGCTGCCGCCTCAGCAGCTTCAACAGCCGCAGCAGCCCCTCCAGCTGCAGCAACTCCCGCAGCCCCAGTCTCAGCTTCAACAGGTGCAGCTACCCCAGCAGCTTCAACAGATGCAGCAGCTCCGGCAGCTTCAACCGGTGCTGCAGCCCCAGCAGCTTCAACCGGTGCAGCAGCCTCAGCAGCTTCAACAGCTGCAACAACTCCAGCAGCTTCAACAGCTGCAACAACTTCAGCAGCTCCAGCAGCTCTCGCAGCTTCAGCAATCCTACCAGCTGCAACCACAATTGCTCGCGCAACCCCAGCTATTCGCGCAACCCCAGCTATTCGCGCAACCGCCGCAGCTGCTCGCGCAACCCCAGCTGCTCGCGCAACCGCAGGTGCTCGCCCAACCACAGCAGCTCGCCCAACCAGCACAGCAGCTTTTCACCCTGACCGCGGATCAATTGCAGGACCTTGCTCGTGGGGCTTCACGCTCACGTGTTTCCTTGGAAGAGCTGTTCGACAGGCGCTAGCTTAGAAATCGTTTGCCTAACTAAAAGTGCTATTTGAGCTGTCCCGAGAGCCGCATCTTGGTGCTTCGTGCTACAGTAAGCTGCAATTTTTGCATAACTCTAATAACCTGACACTACGGTAATTATGTCACTTGCAAGTATTCATACATTAGATTGTGTATGAACATTGGAATATAAGCATGGAAATGCACTTGCATATTGAATTGCTCTTTATTTTCAAAACATCGGCCGTGTGCATGACACGGCAACCATCCTGATATTTGCAGTGAACAAATTGGTCCCGCGCGGCTCCTGCAAAACCCAAAATATCAAAATATTGCATTATTTTGTTTCTACGAACCTTCTCCGATGTTCTCCAAAAATATTAAATCATACAATATAATTTCCCGCTTGTTATTGGCCTTGTAGCGACACATTCATATGCCGCGCATGCATGCCAAGTGCAAAATTCGATTTCCTGCCGTTTGCAGTGACCAAAATGGCCCCGCACGACTACTCCAAAACCCTAAACGTCAAAATTCATATTTTTGAGTTTGTCCAAACCTTCTCCAAACTTCTCCAAAAATATCAAACCGTGTAATATCATCATTTCCCGAAATTGTGCACTTTATAGCGGACCCCGCACACGCCGAACCCCCTCTCACAACTAATATTTCACCCACACCACCCCGCCAGCAACCCTAAAACCCTAGAATATTGGACATGCAACCTTTTACTGCCTTCTACTATCATGTTGCACCTTCCCAAACCTTGTAATGGCCTTTTATAAACTTATTAATGTGTCGCGCAAGCATTCCATGTGCACAACTTGATTCCCTGGTATTTGCAGTAAACGAAATGGCCCCGCACGGCTACTCCAAAACCCGAAATGTCAAAATTTTACATTTTTGAGTTTGTCCAAACCTTCTCCAAACTTCTCCAACCTTCTAACACTTCTAAATGTCATTTTTTCGAAAATTCGTCAAATTATGCATAAACGTACCACCCACACGTGCCACATGCCAAGGTTAGTCATCGTGTGAAACCACCTGCGGAGGTTCAAATCCTGTGCGGTGATATTTTAATCGCGCGATTCGACGCCATCGCGCGATCTGCATGGTTTCACGAAATTTTTCTATCACATTTACCGCCGCACCACACGCCGCTTCCAGTGTCGGTGGTGCCAATGCACGCGTATGCGCGGCTCCACCGGTCGGTGATGCTGCGTGGACTGCCTCGGCAGTCCCAACTGCGGCAACTTCACCGCCGACGCCTTTCCGTGGCGTGCTGGGCGACGCAGTGGGTGGTGCAGTGCCGGATGCTATACCGCCGCGGAGACAGGCGCGGTATCGGGAGCTGCGACAGGGATTCCGCTTCTACGGCTTTCTCCCGCTACCGCCAGAGCTCGTGGATCCTGATCCGCCGGCTCCCCCTTCACCGCCTTACTCACCGCCACCGTACTCGTCCGAGGACGAGGCGCCGGACTCTGGGGACTCCGCGACTGACATCGGAGATTCCTTAATTTCGTCTACGCATGATTTACCACCGGCCCCGGAGGCCGGCAACTACCGCACCCTCACGCTGCTCCGAGCTGGCCGACCAGTTCCAGAACCCTCTAGTGGCTGAAGATTGCTTACACCGTGCCTGCCTAGAGATTGGCTAGTGATTAGCTTTCTAGATGTGCGGAAGAGCTCTCTAAATTTGAGCTGTGTTTAGTGCACAACATATAGTATACACCGTAACTATACATAATAGTACTTATCACAGTACTTACACCAATATTTATGTCAGTACATGTTCTAGATATATTGACATTACACTAAATCAGCAAGTGTTAATGATCAATGTGAGTGACAATATATATCTCATGTATAATGCATAGATACCATTCCACAAACATATGTGCGTGTGGAATGTCAGAGATGGTGATAGATATGGGAGCAGGATAAGACACCATGCTGTAGGGCTGGATGGACGGAGATATCTCCAGACCCGAAGGCAGGATACTGTGCTCATTGTAACAGCTGGTAACTGTTGAGCACAGTCCATCCACTCTCACATATCGCTGGAGCAACTTCATCTCCTACAATTTATGCATTTGACAGTTGATTCAGAAACTTGATCACACTTCAATGCATATCTCAGTATATCTCACAGATTCATAACTCATCTTGACACTGATGTAGCTGATAGAGATTACTAAACATGCATTGCTCTGATTATACCAGCATTGCTCTGATTTACTTAGTATCTGGAGGTATCATTTTGATAACCTTCCAGTGCACTGCCATATGCCTAAGTAAATAATAATTCATCTGACATATATCACTATTGATGATACTATATATATATATAGGTCATGGGTTTCAA
The DNA here is from genome assembly GCA_001247695.2 of Cymbomonas tetramitiformis. Taxonomy (NCBI): domain Eukaryota; kingdom Viridiplantae; phylum Chlorophyta; class Pyramimonadophyceae; order Pyramimonadales; family Pyramimonadaceae; genus Cymbomonas; species Cymbomonas tetramitiformis. Next base: position 61,656 of record LGRX02033467.1, read on the forward strand.
TCAGTAAAACCCAAGATATTGACCATGTACATATCTTCACAGAAACACCTGGGAGCTCCAGGAAGAGTCCGAGGAGGAGGAGGAGGAGGAGGCGGAAGCCGCCTCCAAGGGACCAGACAAGGGAAAGGGCAAGGGTAGAGCGCCCGAGGTGGATGCCCCTCCGAAGAAATCCCCCAGGAAGGCGAATGCGGTGGCGTCCCCTTCAAAGGGGAAGGCCACCGCTCAAGAAGCGGAGGACGCTGCTGATCAGTCTGACCTGGCAAAGCGGTACCCTGTCGGTAAAGAGGTGTACCTCTACGCCCGACCGACGGATTCCGATGAAGCACTTATCCAGTCCGAAATCCTCGATCCAAAGGACTATTTCACGTCGAGCCCCCCGTTGACGTTGAAAAAGACCGTGCCCCTCCTGTCCGGGACGATATCAGCCTGCGAACTGCACGCTGAAACCGTCCACGGCCCGGGACGGTCCGACATTAAACTCCCTCCGGAGTTTTTGTCCATCAAGGTGAGAAACATATGCATGCTTTAACGTTAGTGTCCCGTTAGTGATATGTTAGTGTGCCTTCTGGACACTAAGTGTCGTCCAGTTAGTGTGTTAGGTTCTCAGCATTTTCCAAGTTACCTTTTTAGATTACCCATGTATATCTAACTTGTATATATCGTTTTCGACAGGTGAAACAATTCAATTCGAAGAAGACTGGTGCGGATGAGTGGCACCAAAAAACGTGGAAATTTTTAAAGCACATCCTCTCCTCTACGGACAAGCATGTCAGCGAGGATGAAGCTAAAACCAAGACCCTCAGCAAAGTCACAGAAAAATATTACGAGGACCTGTTGAGGGGTAAAAAGCTTCCGAAGGAGCTCAACCTCGTAGTGCACGGCAAGTACGTGCGGTATGGATTGCTGGAACATGCATTCGCGGGTCCACCGAAAGGGGCCAATGACACCGAATGAGTAGCACTAGTTAGTGAGGACTACTAGCAGGTTACCAAACTATTGGTTTTTTTTTAATTAAAAACTAGCCTGTTTCGCACGTATCTTCATTGCTTGTTTATGTCACTATTTATTGCGGATTTCGTGCGCTGCGTGAAGCTCGTATAGTGTGTCGTTAATATACTACTAACAACACACAAACAGCACACTAACGACGCACTAACAACAACTGTTAATGTGCATAGTTAGTATACCGTTAATACACTAGGATACCAGTTAATGTGTAACTCGCATGTAGTTAATGTATGCTAACAGTGTGTTAACTATGTACTAACCACCCGTTAATGCACGGAGTTAGTGTGTTATTATTAGTATGCCGTTAATGTGTAAGGTTTAGGTACACTAAGTATGCACTACTTATACACTATCTACGAACTAACTGCCTGTTAATATTCCCTGTTAGTGTGTCGTTAGTGTCCCGTTATTGTTCCGTTAGTATGCACACTTAGGGCACAGTTAATGTCCTAAACGCAAGTGATCATACTGAGTTAGTATGCCGTTAAGGTGTCATTAAGGTATGTTTCATAGAATGCACGACCTAACGGCACACTAACGTTGCGGTTAGTGTGCCTTTAGAGTACGTACATGCACACTAACGCGCCGTACTCTTATATAGTTAGTGGGTCTTTAGCGTACCGTTAGTGCGCGTACTAACATTTTCTAAAATGGTAGGGGTCAATATGCGTATGCATGCGTCTATTATGCGGCTCGGTTCTCGGGTTCGGCGCCCCTTCGTCCTTGGGTTGGTCCCCTTCGCTTTTTGCGGTTATTACTTATTGCTCTACTTACTGGCTTTCCCAACTCTCTTTCCACGGCTCACGCTGCCAACGCTCAGCCGCTTCACAGATTGAAGGTACTTTTCAGCTCGTAGGTCTTCACTTCTTCTTGCGGTCTCGGCGCCCTGAGATTCTCCTCAGTATCTTGTCTTCGTGTAGCAGGCGTATGAATGTGACAGAATTCATGATGCAGTTGTGTTGGGAATGGTGAAAGTGAGGTGATGAAACAAGTGATGTAGCAAGGGAGCTGGTATGGGGTATACTGCTCTAGCACCGTGCGCACCATCTTGTCCAGGATGTGGTCCTATCTGAGCTGTATTAGGGTGCCCTTCCATGGCTCATTTACAAGCACAGGGTGTCCTCGCAGTACATTCCATCAGCGGCTGCATTGGGGGGCTACTGGTCCATATACAAGTGGGGTTTTTATACTGTTCTCCATATTTGCAATAGGTGCAAAACAGTGGTGGTGGTAACTCTCGCATCACAGATCGCATGCGCAAGGCATTGGGGTAGCGTCCGGTGGGGTTTTCCACGGACCAATGTAATGGTTTCAAGTAGTTTATGATGTACAGGGTCCGCTGCCCACAATTATCTGCTGCTATCAGATCTGGTGGCCCACCTGTGGTTCGCGCCTGGCTGTACTGGGTACAAGGCGGACTGGCCCATATGACATCAAAGAACCCATGGGAGTACTGCGTGGGATCCCAGTTCTCTATTGCGGACAGGTGTGTGTGCTGCCATCGTGGATCCTGATCCAGAGTTACCACGGTCGCCTTTGGAAAACACTGGGTAAAGCTCTTTTCCACTGATCCTGTATACCACTGAATAATACTAGGATCCGTACTGGACGCCACTCCTGCTTGTCCTCCAGCTCCGAGACTATTGTCATGCTGCCATCCTCCACTTCCTCCAGGTGTTCCCATGGCAAACAACAAGCTTCTGAGGGCTCCAGCTCGAAGCCATCGCAGGGATGCTCCAGTAGTTGGGCCAAGGTGACTCCCTGCAGTGCCAGCAAGTCTGCTGATGTAAGGTCTTTACGCTTGTTCCGCCGATATTTAGCACGTATTCATCGTCTCCGCCTGCTGACTCAATCTTCGCGCCTCGAACTCCTTCAGTTGCTGGTTTTCCCCTCCACGGTCCATCGTCTCCCGTGTTCGCCATTGATCATGAGCTGCTGAATACCCTGTCCACCGCACCTTCCATTCCGGCACAGATTCCCCTCGCACCTTCCGCACCCTGTACGCCAAGATTTTCTCCACGTGTGCCTCCGCCTGTCCATCCACCATTACTGGGTCCGGTATGGGCACCTGTCTTCTGGACGCGAATGCTTCTGCACCTTGCACGAAGGGTTTGAGGCGATTTTGCGCAAACACATCATGCACCCACCAATGCGGGGGCAGTGCCAGCCGATATGCCACTGGTGCTCCGCGATCTGCCTCGGGCAATGCCGCCTGTAAATCACTGTGAAATCATTCTACCACTGCCAGAGGTCCATGCCATCGCTTCGCCAGCTTACGACACAGCTGTCGATCCATCAGTTTTTCTGCCAGGTGTCGCGCCTCCACCCATACCAGATCACCCACTGCGTATTCCCGGTTGGTGTGGCGCCGATCAAACTGCTTCCGCTGCCGCTGCTGCTGCGCCAATTCTAACCTCCTCCGTGCGTCCCGCAATTGCGACGAAAATCGAGAGGCCATCTCATGCGCCGTGCCTACCCCCCCTTTTCGTCGCGCAGGGACTGATTGGGTAGCAGCCTCCAGGAACATGTCCATCTGGGACATAGGTGACACCCCATAACAGAGCTCAAACGGTGTGAAGCCAGTGACATCGCTGCGTGAATCATTATGTATTATCATCACTGTAATGGCAAACTCTACATTAGTGGCATACAAGTCCCAGTCCTCTGGATTTGCTCCTACAAAAGAGCGCAGCATATCTTCAATCACTCTGTTTGTGTGCTCCGCTTGTCCGTCCGACCGAGGGTTGTATGGTGTGGTAGAAGCCACCCGTACCCCAATCAACCTCATGAGCTCCTTCCAAAAGGCATCCTGAAATCTAGAGTCCCTGTCGCACACAATCTTCATGGGTGCCCTGGCATGTTGCCTCCAACGAAACCATGTCAAAGTAGATGCGAGCCACAGTTTGAGCTGAACTGTCACCGAAATGCATGGGTACCACGTGCACCATTTTACTCAGCTTACAGGTGAAAGCAACAAACGCGGCATTTCATTGCGCTGTGAGAGGTAATCCCGTGACGAAATCGACCCCCACCTCCTGCCAATTCCTCAAGGGAATGGAATGTGGGTTGAGCAGCCCATCTGGATATGCTGCCCGTGGCCGCACCGCCTGACAAGTGGGGCATGAGGCCACCCATTTCGCCACATCTTCTGTAGCATTCTTCCACCAGAACATACGCAGCACCCTTTCCAGCGTTTTCTCCCGCCCTGTATGGCCTGCTGCTACTGAGTCGTGGGCCTCCCAAAATATTACTTCCCTCAGAGGCGAGTCCTCTCCCAACACCAACTGATAGCGGCCTGCTGCTACTCTCCATAGTACATCTCCTACAACGCGGAACTCCTTTGCTGTCTGATGTGGTGCTGCTCCGACTCGCTCTCGCAGTTCTCGTAAGGGTCCTTGCCGAGTATACTCATCTCGCAGTGCTTTAAGAAATGTGGAGTCTGTGGGCGGCTCAGTTGCATCTCGCACTTTTGCTGCCTCCCCTTGCTGCATTACTGGTGGCAGAACTCGCGGGTATCGATTGCGGGATACTTGTTGGCGTGATGGAGGGACATATACTACCACCAATGCTGGTCCGGTCAGATCATGCAGTACCCCGCCCGCACTCTCATATAGCTGAGTCACCCCCCATTCTCATCTCTCATGGGAATCACCTCCATCAATCTCATGCTGGATGCTTGCCATTCTGAAGATCAAGGGCCAGTATCGATAGTGCCGACTTCGCGACATATCGATAGCTAGCATCGCTACTATCACTATCAGTCGATCCCGTGAATTTAGCTATCGCGAAATATCACTATCAGTCGATTCGTCGCCTGCCACATATCACTATCATCAGTCGACTCGAATATGCGAACTATCATTATCAGTCGATTTGAACGTACACGACTATGTCATCAGTCGATTGGTCGGCGGATTTCGAGGTATCGATTTCGAATTCCCGTGTCACCACTATCGTTCGACAGCAAGGCCATTTTGCAAATATTATTACCTAGGCCGCCGTCACGCGACGACGCGAGGCTTCCCGTCACAAACCTTAGACAGTCTTGAGACCATAAAACAATCGTCAAGCACAAAGCCCGGCATCGATCATGCCTACACACAAGACGAACCCACGCAGGGGACAGATCTAAGCGTCCACAAGATAATAGTGGAAGTGTAGAGTCCGAAACTCCAGGCTCAGGAAAACTTGGAAAAAGATCGGCCTTTCGGCCGGTCGTCAAGGTGCAGGGTACCGGAGATGTCAAGCTAAATGCTGGAAATGACAGCCTGACTAGTTCGTACAGTCAGGTGTCATATCCAGTTTGTCATTCTCGGTGTACAGTTAGTGACCTAGACTCAGTATTTATGTCCTTCTATACGAGTCTAGTGATCCGTTGTTTCACCGTCGGCAGCGGGTCCCCACTGCCTGTTCAGCTGTCTCCAGCAGGTTATGGTCCCTTTCACGTTCGCGTGAACTGAATTTTAGCGTAGAATTTTATTTTATTTCCGCCCTATCTTTCGGTTGAGCGTCTCCACGCCTTGTGGGACGCTTTAGAGTAGATTCTACGTATTTTCTGGAGGCGGCTGCTTACGGCTTTGGGTGATTACGACGAGGTGGTGCTCTACGATTTTTCTTGAGTGGTTTCTTATTCGTATTCGCTTTCTTATATGGATTTCACTCAGATTTCTTCGAGCGATGAGCTCACAGCTCTTCTGGCTTCCATTGATGGCAAGTTGGCGAACCTGGACTCGCTGAACCGCTCGCGCACTGTATCGCTCGTTTCTTCGATGGCTCGCGCTCTTTCGCACTTTCGGAGCTCAGATCTTTCGGCCACATCATCGGCGGTTTCATCACCTATTATTTTGCAGGTTGTTGTCTCTGACAGTGGCCCACTGACATTTGGTGCTCAGACCGGCGGGTCTCATGACATGAGTTCCGAGAAATCAGCAGTTTCGTTTTGTGAGATGGGAGTTGGCGATGAGCCCGCGATTTTGGGTGTCCGATCAGTTCATTCCCAGGTTACCACCACTAGACCCTCCCCTGGTATCCCTGGGGCGAGTAGCGCGCACGCACAGGCCCCTCCTGTGAGTCGCGAAGTTCATTACATTCATGCGCCCCCTACTGTGACGCCTCCCTATATGGGCTCTGGGGCAGTGCGCACTTTTGAGGAGTTGGATTCTGATGAAGAGGAAGATGAATCGGAGTACCCTGTTGGGTATTTCGACGATTCTGACGACAGTTGTGAGGTAGAGGAGGAGCACTATGGCCACTTGGCCGCTCCGCATTTTTCGAACGATCGACTGGAACAGGAATTCGAGTTGGGCACAGGTTCCCAACCACATTCTTATGGCGGAGTTTTGGAGCCCCCACTTGGGGAGGACTTTTTACCGCAACGCGAGTTTTCTGTGGGCACAGTTTCATTTCATGGGCCAGACACAGAAGAATTTGAGAACGAATATTTTCCGGAAGCAGCTTTCGCTGAAGGAGAGGAGCTCGATGAAGGTTACACCGCAGAGGAGTGGGCCGCCTGGGACGCAGGGGCCTACGATGCTCAGGAGTATGGTGGTGCGCGAGAGGAATTTGCTGAGCATTTTGACAGCTACGATGAGGAAGAGTATTATTCCGATGATTACTGATTTTCTTTTACTGACCGGCGGCACGTTTCTCTGGACGCTAGCCAATTGCTGTAGGTGGGATCCGGTTTATTTCAGCAGCTTTTATTTTTTGTTTTTAGCCACTTGCGAGCAGCGTTTATTTTTTTTATGGCACATCATTCTTGGGCGGATTCCCTTTTCACAATGCCACGGACTGAAACGCTATATCGACAGGCAGGACTTTCTTGTATTTGTTGCTAAGATCCACCATGCAGACCGGCAGCCTCTTAGCACGTTGCCAGCCACTTGCTGGAAAAGAGAATTTTGATCGGCGGAGACATGTTATTTCAATCTCGTAGCTCACAGCTCACTCACTTCTTAGCATGTAATTTATGCTTTGGCACTTCACACATCTTGAGACCGTAGCTAGCTCCTAGAGTTAACAGCTTACATTTCTTTCAGTAAACTCTAGTAGCTAGGGTGGTGTGCTGTCACAAGCTGTACACCTCAAATGAGGTGGTGTGCTGGAAATGACAGCCTGACTAGTTCGTACAGTCAGGTGTCATATCCAGTTTGTCATTCTCGGTGTACAGTTAGTGACCTAGACTCAGTATTTATGTCCTTCTATACGAGTCTAGTGATCCGTTGTTTCACCGTCGGCAGCGGGTCCCCACTGCCTGTTCAGCTGTTTCCAGCACTAAATAACACGTAGTTCGGAGTAGTCGATATCCTTCATTGAAGTTGATATCCGGCGTGTGTGGGTAGCACTCGTGTAAGCCACTATCGGCACTATCGGTATGATTGAACTATCGTTGATTATTGGTTAAGTAATCGCACTATCACTATCAGTCAATGGTGAAACTTTCACTATCACTATCAATCGATAGTAACTTTCGTGAAAATCGGTATCAATCGATTCCATAGCATTCTACTATCACTATCAATCGAGTTGGGCTTTGTAAACTATCAGTATCAATCGATTCGAATTGTCGAGAAGTCGGGAAATATCGATCCCTTAAAATCTTAGGCGATACTGGCCCTTGCTGAAGATCCTTCGCCACTGCGGGAGGTGGGCTTGTACATCTGGTAATAAAAACACTGCTGAGGCGTGTGCGCAGGATCTGCTCTCCATTCATGCACATATTTGTGCAGTACTGCCTCTATGATGGGGTATTCCTCTGATCTGGGCAGACTACACCACACGTGCTTACCACTCCATTTCTCATTAAGGCAGTTCGTCCAATACTGCTCCACCAGTCGATTATGCCCTCCTGGCTCAGCTTGCGTGATATCTTATATACTTGGTGATATGGGTCGTTTCACATCTTTGAAAATTCATTTACGACCCTTTTTAATTTCCCAAATGACTCACACGTGCCGTTATCAAGTTTAGGTTGGTGTATTTATAGCATACTTTTAGGGTGTGAAAAGCCAGAAAATAATTAATTTCTGAAAGTACTGTCACAAGTACTTTCGACTAGATGTGTTATTCGGTGCTGTTAATGGGCCTAGGATGTCGAGTAAAGCGGTGCCCAACATTATTGGGACCTTGTTCGAACGTGTGCTACGTTACATGCTATTATGATAAAGGTTGGGGCTCAAATCACGTGGTGATGTGGGCGGCGCTCATCAAATACAGAAAAAATCGTGATTTTCATAGTCGCCGTCCATATGGTGCACGCCATGTGTGGGTGCATGGTGACCGCACTATGTGAATGTATAGAGCTCGTTAACAATCCTAAAATTCGATATACTACCATAGATGAGTGTCCTTTGAGTTGAGGGGTTTAATCCATGTTTAGCTTGCACAATTTATGGCATTCCTCCCAAGCGGAATGTTGGTCACAGACTCCACAATAATGCCATTTGGCCACATTCAAACCCAAACCCAAATTGCCATAACTGCCTCGATATTGCGATCCATGTGAGTTATAAAGTGATGTATATATCAATCATATTGATCTTAACATTATTGCATGACCGTACAAGTATCACACCGCTTGCAGAACCGATTTGGATCAACCCTACTATTAAACAGTAGATTTCCAGACACACTGCCACATTTAATTTCAGGAAAATTAATTTTGGAGCCTAATTACTCCAACTGCACGATTTTTTATATTTCCGACCTTCTTAAACTTAAATGTGAACACGTAGAGGCCACTATGTTCCCACTCAGAAAGTCAGAATGATAGCAGCGCACATTCCTAACATATTACACTCTTAAGGGTTCGCTTGGAAGCGATATGATATATGATATATAGCGAGGCTATTATGGAACGTTAATAGCTCACGCAGCGTCTGTGTGGATATGAGTGCAGTGCTTCTTCAGAAGTAACTGCTGTAGCCCAACGCTACCTCATTTTACGCAATGCCCCGCATCTCATAGATGCCACCACAATTGGGTTGTGAACCCAAGGCATTGGTTGAACAATCAGTATCGGCTAAACGAATAAGCCATATGATACTCGCATGCTTGTTCAGAACATGCTAGAAGCAAAGATGAGTTTTCTCCGAACACTTTCGGTTCTTCAAGACTTCATCTTGCTTTGTCATCTCGATGCCACAACCTGGCCTCTCGATGACAGGTGTCACTCAAGGTGAGTGAATGACAAATGGTATGACTGTACATGTCATAGTCGACCGTACTGACGACTGTCATAAATGTATGACGCGACTCGACCTGTACAGTCATGATCGACCATACTGTCGACTGTCATAATAATATATGACACGACCGACTGTCATAATAATATATGACATGACATGACATGACATGGTATGACATGTATGACAGGTATGACACGTATGACATGTATGACACATATGTCATCGGTCATAACCCTGACAGATCTCCCCTCTTAAGAGAGTTGTGACCTCACAACGGGCATACCTTTGTATATGTCTTTGATGTCTTTGTTGTTGTTGCTTCTTGCTGGTACCAGTCTTCTTACACCGATTTGAGGCGTCCCTCATGGTGTTTTTAGGTTATTGGGGGGAACTGAGTCCACTTTAGTCCCTCACCTTAGGCATTTAGCCATACAGTCCTTAGGATGTAGCCCACCTTTTCGGAAATCGTATCGTTGAGTGACGTTCCAAGGTTCAATGAAGAGCGTTTTCGCGATACAATCCTACGCTGGATTACTGATTGATCCACACGTTATCATGTATGTGCTAGACGATTCAAAGCATCCGAAGTCTACGTTACGGATTATTTGCGCTAGCCGTCGTCGCATTTGCGCGATCGATGATCCCACGATTATAACGAATTATATTCGAACGATTCTCGGCCTAATATAGTGCACCCAACTCTTCCTCCCCTCCTTAAGCTACTTTGGAGGATCCTAGGCGGTGATGGGGAGCCCGATTTCGATAATAAACGAACAAAGGGGCTTGTTTTAATGCAAACGGAGCGGCCCTGCTTAACGGAATTGGACTTATAATCCTTTACCGGTCTGCTCAACTCCTCAATATTTTTGTCCAGTACGCACGCTTTGACGAACATCTATCGCGATGAGTGAGAATGGATTCGCCACGTACTAATGTGAAATTTATTTAGTTATGTTTGTCAAGCACAACTTAGGATCACAACTCCGTCTACCTCAGTCGATGTCTCCGGTAGCTTCGGATGACTGGCCAAGAATCCGATGACAAACCACGGTTTTGGCAAAGGTAGCATTTAGCAGTTTTTATTTATCCACGGATATGATATCTCGCATGTGTGCGTATCTGTGCAAGGGTATGATTTTGAACAAGGCTCACTACACCTTTAGCAAGGAAGGATCAATTCCCGCTTCAATGCAACATAATGATAAACATTAAGAGCAAGGTTATATAGATGATCGACATGTATTAGTATATATTACAAGAAGTAAGGGCATAAGGCTTAATATAATGTTTAGCCTTCATAGGCAGCTATAATGTCTGCTGCATTGGTCAGCTCTGTGGCTTTGACCCAGGTGTCATGCTCAGGACCGTAGCCTGCATATCGTACTAAATAGTATTTGACACCTCTAGTGAACTTATCCGAGAGTATATGTGATATCTCAAACAGTGGTTGCCCTTCTTCGGTGATCATCTGTGGCAGAGGCAAAGGTGCTTGGATCGAGTCATTGTACAGCTCTAATCTGGAAACAGGCTGTACCGGATGAATACGGATATCAAGATTTCCGAAATCTAACTCGTATGCACGTCCATGGCTAAGCACTTTGCAAATAGTGAACGGCCCAATATATGGCTGCTTAAAGTGTCTGCCTGCCTCTGTCAAACCAGTCCATTGAATAAACTCGGTCCGTAAAAGAACTTTCTGCCCAACTGCAAATTGCTTAGGCATGTGAGTTTTATTGAATCTGGCTTGGCTAATTTCTGCTGCTCGGGAAATGTTGTCTACCGCGTTGGCATGAACAGCCGAGTACTGGTCAAAATGATCTCGAAAAGCTCTTTGTATTGGAACAGGAGCTTCTGGCGGAATAGTGATAACCAGATCATGAGGCGAAAGTGGTTGCGCCATCGAGTCGAGATAAAATGGTGAATAACCAGTTGATGCAGAAACGGTATTGTTAATTGCAAACTCCACCAGAGGCAACTTGTCCTCCCACGAATTGGCTGAAGTATCATTGCAACAACACCTGAAAATGAAAATGCTACTAATCAGTTTGTAAACCAGAGGATGGTGAAATCATATCATGAATCAACAATTTGAAAAATACCTGAGGATGTCCTCAATGAAGGCATGGCTCCTCTCATTGGCAGCATTCGACTGTGGATGGTGTGATGACGTCATGGACAATCTCGTACCAGTAGATTTCCACAGTGTCTGCCAGAATGTAGAGGTGAATCTGGGGTCTCGATCTGAGATGATGTTCCTCGGAAGACCATGGAGCTTGAAGATATGCTGCATATAGATGGAAGCAGTATGCTGAGCTGTCCAGGTCATGCTGAAGGGAATGAGATGACAACGATGAGAGAATTGGCACATTACCACAAATATACTGTCGTGCCCATTAGTGGTGATAGGCAGATCAGTGATCCAATCAAGAGATACATCAAGCCATTTTGTCTTAGGCACAGAATATCGTATGTGTGCCTGACCATAAGGCTTGTGTCGCCTCGTTTTCTGGCGCTGACAAACGGGGCACTCCCGAATGTACTTGATAGCTGCCGTTGTCATTCCTGGCCAATAATACCGGCTACGCAGAAGATGAAGCATGCGATTTTTGCCTACATGACCAGAAATAATGGCTGAGTGGCACTCATGAAGAAGAATGTGGCGGAGCTGTGTGATCTCACCGTCATCTGTGGGGACTTTAGCTGTTGGTGGAATGTACAGCTGTCTGCCATATATGGTCTTACGATAGATCAACCCCTGAATGAGCTCGAAGCTGTAGCTGCTGACTGACTGTGATGAAGTCGATGATGTCAGCTTAGCCAAAATAGTCTGTGCAAATGTGTCACGATCATATTCGGATATAATGATGTCGTGTAGCTGATGAGCTGATGAAGAAGATATAAGAGCAATGAATGTAGGATCTGCAGATGGAATGACCTCGCTGATGTCCATATGTTGAAGACAATCAGTAAGTTCAAAAAGTGCAGAGATACGCGTGAGTGCGTCTGCAACCTTATTCTTCTCGCCAGCAATGTGCTCTATACGGAAGTTGTACTCAGAGAGTTCGTCCAACCACCGTGCCTGTTTGGGGCTCAGTGTGGATTTGGTCTGGAAATAAACCAGTGGCTGATGATCTGAACGTACAATAGTCTCAGGAGCTCCCAACAAGATGTGGCGAAAGAATCGGAAGCCTTCCACAATGGCAAATAGCTCGATCTCAGGAATAGGCCAACGTCTCTGTGTATCGGATAGAGTGACGCTGTGATAGCCACATGGCTTCATACCTTTTCCTTGATCCTGGAGTAATACTTGGCCAACGTGTGTGCCTGATCCATCGACCTCCAAAATAGATGGCAGTTTCTGATCTGGGAGCTGCAATACTGGAGCGTTACAGATGGCACTTTTGAGGTTATCAAATGCCTGCTGCTGCTCAGTTTCCCAGACAAACTCTGCATTATCTTTAAGGAGACGATTGAGAGGTTCGGCAACTTTGGAGAACTTTGGTATGAATCTCCTAAATTGACCAACCATGCCCAAGAATGACCGAAGGGATGACTTGCCATCTTTAGCCATACGGCGTAGAGGCTGCTTTCCAACGGTAGGACCATAAGACACTGGAGGCTGAATTGCCATGACTGCTCTGATCCTGTCTTCGATGATGGATAGGCCTGCTTCAGATATGTGATGTCCGATAAAATCTATAGATTTAACGAACAACTCCACCTTGGAAGGCCTGATGAAAAACTGGTGATCTCTGCAACGCTGGAGGAACTGTCGAACATGCTTCACATGACTGTCAAAATCTGGACTGTATACGATAGTGTCGTCCATGAATATGACAAGGAACTGGTCGATGAAGTCGAAAAATGCCCGATTTCCTACACGAAGTGCTGTTGCGGGAGCATTGGTCAATCCGAAAGGCATAACTGTCCATTCATAAGAACCGTATCTGGTGCGAATAGCAGTTTTATGTATATCATCCGGATGAATGGGGATTTGGTGAAAGAACTGGTTGAAATCAAATCTACTGAACCATCTTGATCCCTTCAGCTGCTCTAGTAGGGTGTCATGTGGTGGTAGTGGATACGTGTCCTTGATGGTGATGTTATTCAGGGCACGATAATCACAACACATCCTCCACTTTCCCCCTGGCTTAGGAGCGAAAATGATTGGGCATCCATATGGCGATGATGATGGACGAAGGATACCCAACTCGACATATTTGATGATTTGCCGTTTGAGTTCCTCCATCATGGGTGCTGGAATGGTGCGTACTGGCTGTGAAGGAGGCTTATGTCCGGGTTCGATGTCGATTCTATGATATCCACCTTCAAACCGCTCTGGCCTATGACCAGCCGGAAGATCCTCTTGGAAAACGTCTGAAAAGTCTTCTCTCACTTGATCACGTGCTGCTGTGACCTCGGGGTCTTCCATTGTGGTGTCTGAGTCTGATGCTGCAAAGACCAATTCACCATCGACCTCGGAGAGGAAAAAGAGATATGCTACGGCTTCTTCAGCCGAACCACTGGATCGAATGCGACGGAGATGTTTCCTCATAGTGGTGGCACTGACCAATTCCATTTCAGGAAGGCCATCTGAGTCTGGAGTCTGCTCAACTCTGGACAATACTGTGCGAATACTGGAGCCTGATGAATGCTTCCTAGTGATTGTCAGATTTTTGGTCTGAAAGTCAATATGTGGATTCCTCCTCTCCAACCAATCTTGACCCAGAATGACAGTGAATGGTTTCATGTCAATGATGTAGAGATCTACTGAATCCTTATACTTGCCCAGCGTGAATGTAGCATTGGGAAGATAGGATGTGCATGGTAGTTGGCTTCCTCCAGCCAATCCCACTGAAAATGATGAAGAATCTGTGGGAGCTATACCAAGCTGAGCAGCGAACTGTCTGTCGATGAAAGACGATGTGGCTCCTGGATCAACCAAAATGTGAGTATTCTGTCCATGGACTTTCCCCTTATACAGCAACAGCTTTTTCTGCGATTTCAGCTGTGCTGTCTGAGATTGCATCTGTGCGATGTTTTCTGTGGGATTATCCATCTGCTGAAACTGTAGTGTCAGTCTGGATAGGACTTCCTCTGAAATACTCTCAATCCGGCCACTTGCTTCAGTGGCACTTTCTGGCTGATCTACCCTCGGGGTGCTCTCATCACCGGTACCTGCGCAGTACCCTGAGAGTTTCCCTGAGGAGCTGGAGCTGATGGAACTGGATCTGGAGTTGCAACTGCTGCATTGATGCTGTGCTGACTCTTCAGTTCCTTGACCAAGGTGTTGATCGTGTTAATGAGTTTGTTAGACCCATCTTTTGCACCCTGATTCTTCTGTGGCTGTCTCTGATTCTGAAAGGGATTCTGTGCGGGTGGCTTGCCTTTGATCTGCTTTCCATCATTGGTAGTGGTGGCCCAACAATCCTTCTCGATGTGACCTGGTCGATCACAACGATGGCAAGTCTTATTCTGATTCTGTTTCTGTGATTGTCCTTTTCCTTTTCCTTTTCCCTTGCCTTTGCCACTTTTTCCTTTGTTCCGATTCTGATTGGAGTTCTGGCTGCCACTCTGATTCCAATTCCGATTTCTGTTGGATCTGTCATATGGCTTCTGGCCACGTCCTCTGGCCTTATCCTTCTTGGCTGGACCTCCAGATGACTGCTCCTTCTGACCCCGATAGTGAAGGGTTTCTGATTGCTTTGAGTGAATGACGTAGTTCAAATCAAGCAATATCTGTGTGGTTAGTGGCCACGACATATTATTCCTTTCTGTTTCTGTCAGGAATCGTAAATGAAACTGTCTGCGAAGTTCCGGATCTACGCTGTTGACGAATCTGTCCTTTATCAACACATCTTCCAGTTCAACTGCTGCCAGTGCAGCCAGTGAAGTGAATGTGCGTAGATAATCTGAAAAAGTCTGGTTTTCCTGTTTCAATGACATTAGGTGTTTTTTAGCCACTGATCTTTTATGGGGGTTACCAAACTGTCTGAGGAAAATCCCTCTGATTCCTGCAAATGTGGCATCTGGTTGATTTGCCACGACCTGGAAATAGTGTCTGTCGTTATTCTGTATGAGAGTAAGAAACACTGTGATCAAATCCTTATCATTGACACCTGGATAAGTGAACTGGAAATATCTGTCCACTGTTTCCAACCAGACCTCTGCGTCCTGTCCTGATTTGAATTCCCTAGGTGGTGCCATTTTCACCTTGGGGACCAAACTGGGTGGAGCTGGTGGAGCTGGTGCTGGTACTGTATCTGCATCTGGATCTACAAAGACCATCGGAGGACTGTCTGCTGTATACTCTGCTTCTGGTGCCCGAGGCTCATTGGCAGGATCCTTGTACCGGCTCATATCTGGTTTCATGCGACTGACATTGTCATAATAGCCTATGTGGTCATATCTGGTTAGTGTATCGGCATAACCAGCAATCCACTTTGGAACCTTAAACCGACTGTATGCATCGTATGAACCAAGTATGTCGAAAAACCAAGTCGAATGATCTGGGTTGATATCAGGAATCTCATGCTCTTCCTCTTCGATAGTAACCATCTAAAAACAAAACACAGCACAAAAAATACCTTCAGCTAATTGTCTAACTGAGTGTGTGTGATTTATATGTTATATATGGTATATCGGTATGTTATGATGAGGTTATGCATATACATATATCCACCTTCTTCCCCCCTCAAGGAAGTGTGTGATACAGTGGCAGTTGTCAATTGCCAATACCTCATTCAGCATGCATTCCTTATAGGAATCAGCTGTTACAGTTTTAGGGTTGCAGCCCTACAGTCTTTGGGTTGTAGCCCTGCAGTTTTTGGGTTGTTGCCCTACAGTTTTAGGGTTGTTGCCCATAGTATTATCATGTCTATGATGATTTAGCATGATATAATAATGCCAAAAAAACGAAGTTTTTCCAAATAATGGTGGCATTTTAGGGCATGTGTGGTTACAGTGGCCCTATTACCCAAAACAGTGTTTAGGGTGTTACTTGATATCAGTAACCCTAATACAGGTAAAAAATAAGCAGTATAACGTTTTTGCAAAGATTTTTAAGCAAAACTGCATTCAATACCTAAGTGAATGTTAAGTGATTTTCAGAGGGTACGTTACACCCCTGACACACACATTCAAATATTAGGGTGTTACAGGGTGTTACACGTGTTATGTCTTTCAGGGATTGTTATTTGATAGATAAATATCCATTATAGCAAAAAAAATCAATCCCGAATTTGCAAAAGATTACACGTATTGTATTTTGACCGATTTTTCGTTACAGCCAATATGTTCACCCCTATATATTACACATCTAATATCTAGGGTGTTACACGAGATATGACATGTGTCATTATGATTTTCTCATACCTCAATAGGTATAAAATCATATTATCAAATAAAATAGGGTCCGATTTTCAATTTTCAAATCTATCGCAAACGGATTTTACCAATTTTGGCCGTTTTTGGCTATATATATATATATATATATATACATATCTCTGTGTGTGTGTGGACTGCAAAGTACAGAAGCACTGTAAATCACTTTTCCTTTGCACATGACAAATTTCATGGCATAAAAGTGAATTATGCTGTATATCAACATCTGTGGTTGATCACATTTCTGGGTTTTACTGATTTAAACCCATGGAGGCAAATGCACTCTCTGGTGATATTTAAGATATATCAACTGTAAATGAATTCACAGTTGTGTCAGATCCTAAGATATATTTGGATGTATACAACGAGTATATCAAGTGATATCTCTATGTTCAAATATATCTGGACACTGTTAGATGTAATCTAAGCAGTTTTTACACAACACATTGTTTGTGTATATGTATGTCCACAACCACCTTTTGTCAATTCATGTATGGTTGCTGATCTGAGTTGGTACATGCATGTGAAGTGATCATCTGTATCAACTGTCAGAATGCAATGTAGATATTGATGTTGCTCCAGCGATGATATGTGAGTGAGACGCATGGACAGTGCTCAACAGTGACCAGCTGTTATTTGAGCACTGTATACTGCCTTCGGGTCTGGAGATATCTCCATCCAGCCCTTCAGCATGTTGTTTGATCCTGTTCCCTTATGTATCGCCATCGCTGACACTTCCACGCACATGTGTTTGGAAGTGGGATCTATGTATTATGTATTGATACAATACTTAATCATTACACTTGGAGTCAGTGTATTGTCAACATGAATGCTAGTGTTTGTGCAGTGTATAGTACTGCTGATTAGTACTATTGTGTGTGTGTGTGTTTACTTACACACACTTTGCAAGATCTTTATGGATATCACAATATCCTAACAACCTATCATGCAGATTGTCAGCATACCACGTACTGATTATATCTAACATGATATATATAGTTTAGGGATTGTTGTAATTCCATGATAATCTCATTACGAAATGAGTTAATGATTGATTTTACATGAAGCTCAGGTGAGCATTCCTTCAAGTAATCCACCATAGAATGTACGTGTTACCTGGAGAGCATCTCGGCTCCACCAGGGCACGACAAACTAATTATGGTGT